>CAUYQG010241229.1:0-18116 GCA_963574415.1 Tarsius wallacei | reverse complement strand
CAGTGGCCGCTCCCGGCCACCGCAGCCTCGACCTGCTGGGCTCCGGCGATCCTTCCGCCTCAGCCTTCCGAGTAGCTGGAACTACAGGCGCGCGCTGCCACGCCCAGCTGATTTTTTGATTTATTGTAGAGATGAGGTCTCGCTTGCCCAGGCGGGTCTCGAACCCGCGGGCTCAGGCAATCCGCTCACCTCAGCCTCCCAAAGGCGCGGGATTACAGGCTGAGCCACCGAGCCCGGCTAAAGAAAATTCTTATATATTGTGGGTGGAAGTGTAAATTAGTCTAAGAATTTGAAAAACTAACTTGGTAATATCAAGAACAATGGAAAGTACACTTATCCTAAGACCCAGTTACATTAATGATATAAGAAACATGTCATATCTGGTTTATAATTTACAGCAATTTCATGTGCAAAACACACATACAAGAATGCTCATCACAAAGAAATATCATGAGTATTTTTTATGTTGAAAATACTTTTACAAATACTAAACACTCTTGATAGTGCCTCATATTTGCAAATTCTTCTTTCTCCTCCCCCTAATAGATATTTAATTGAACCTTGAACAACACAGTGTTGAAGTGCATGGGTTCACTTATATGCAGATTTTTTTCAACCAAATATGGGATGCAAAACTCACATATATGAAGATCCAAATTTTCATGCACACAGATTCCACGGGGCCAACTGGGGGACTTAAGTATGAGCAGATTGGGATGTCCATAGGGGTCTTGGAACTAATCTCCCAAGTAGCTATCATTTGAAGAACAACTTAGATTTGCAAATGACTTCAGAGTTGGCAATGCACTATTTCACTGGATCCTTGTGACAATTTAGTGGCATTATTAGTGCTAAGGACAGAGTGGTTGGCAAGATCTAGCCTGTACTCTCAAGGAGCTTACTCTACAAGGATAAATAATTTAGGGAAGAAGCTAGAATTCCATTTCACAGATAAGAAAATACATTCTCAGAAAGAGAAATTGCAGCCGGGCATGGTGCAATCTCAGAACTCTGTAATCTCAGAACTTTTGGAGGCTGAGGCTAGAGGATTGTCTGAGCCCAGGGGTTCAAGACCAGCCCAGGTAACTTAGCGAGACTTGATCTCTACAATAAATCAAAAAATTACCTGAGCATGGTAGCGCACACCTGTGATTCCAGCTACTCGGAAGGCTGAGGCAGAAGGATCACCTGAGCCTAACAGGTCTAGGCTGCAGTGGCCCGTGAGCATGCCACTGCACTTCATCTTGGGTGACAGTGAGACTCCTACTCAAAAAAAAGGGAGGGGAGAGAGTAATTGCATCATCCAATGAGAGTGCCAGTAGATGATACAGTCAGAGTTTAAATATAATTTCTCTCACTCAAAATCCATGCTCTTCTTGTTGTCGTAAAGTAGCTATATTTTAACAACAATAAAATAAATCCTCAAAGTAATAAAAAATTAAAAGTAATTAAGTAACAGTCTAAAAAACGCAATATCTATGCAATTAAGGTCAAGTCAGAATCAGAAATCTGTTCTTATAACTTATGAACAGTCTTGGAGTCATTTGAATAAGACAAATAAGTAGAAGCCTGAGTTTTCCACTTACAAAACTGAAAATAAATCTGAACGTCTTCTACACTCCACAGTATATATTGTTATTCCAATAATATTGATGCAACATAACTTCCCTTTTCCTTTATGTGATTATATCTGAACAATTACCAAATTTTTTAAAAGGTCAAATTTTTAAAGTAATGACACCATCAAAGAAAGCAGGTGTGGGCATTGCTTTTTAAACGAATCTCAGCTTGTTTCATCTTAAATGTGAGGCAAAGTGGTGTTATTTTTCTGTAAAGGTCAATCAAGGATTAGAGATTTCAGTTAAAATTTTAAAATTTCTTCCAAGACAGACTCTAAGATTAATTTTTTTTTCTGAAGGCACTGGATGAGGACTTTTCTGCAATAATTAGTCCTAGGTATCACAGGTAGAGATTTTGCCTTGCATTTAATGCCACATGATATAGTTGCTTTACTAGTACCCTTCAAGAAGAAACACTTGATATCTCTAGAATGTTTTGCATCTTATGGTCTTCCTAATGTAGAAATGCACTAAGTCGGAGCTCCACTGCAGTCAAGAAACAAAGGCAGAGGGGAAGTAGAAAAAAATAAGATCATTCCTAGGACACCAAAACCCGCATATATTTTCCATAATCTTCCCCCAACTAGTTGTGTGACTTTGGATAAGTTTACTTAAATTTACTGATTCTATTATCTTATTTATAAAATTGAAATGACAATACTTAGCTTATCTGTTAGTAAGGTTTGCCGTTAAGACTGAATGAGCTACTATGTGTAAATGCATTTTTAATTTATATAAAGCTTTCAATATGCATTGAAAATGTTATTATACTAATACAGGAGGCTTACCTCACAGAACGTCCTATAAATTTTCAGTGAGCTAATGTATGTGAAATTCTATCATTCATTCATGAACACATTTAGTCAATTAACATTATTGAGCACCTCCAATATGTCAGGTCTTTTATCAGACACTACAGGATAGCACCGCTTCTTGAACTCACAGTCTAGCATGGGCGAGAGACAAAAAGCAGACAATAAGAAAAACAGTTTGCTAAATGGACTGGTGGCTCAAGAAGCACTTGATACAACTGGGAATCTTCATTTAAGATGTGATGATTGAGCTGGTTCTTAAAGAAGGAAGAGGGTTAGGTAGGCCAAGAAAGAGAGAAAGGTCAATTCAGTGGCAGGAAACGACGTACTCAAAAAAGCACACAGCAAGAGCATTGTGGTGTCTTCAAAGAAACCACATAATGTTTAGTGGAGCAAAAGGCACCTGTAGGGAGGGAAAAAGAAGCAAGTAAGCAGAAAGTAGCTTGCAACTCATCTTGCATGTCACCAGACCGGTCTTCAACGGTACCTCGATAGGAGGGATTGTCACCAAATAATTCTAAAGATGAAATAAAAATGAGATTCATGCTTTTGGCAACAGCACAAGATATGCAGTGGGAAGGATCAGTAGGGCAGGAAGAAACCTGGGGTTTCAAAACCAGTTAAAAGATCACTGCAATAAACAAAGTGAAACATGACGAAGATTTAAACCAAGGTACTGGCATTGAGAGCACAGAAAAGGGGATGGTTAGAGAAAGATCAGGAAGAAGGATCAAATAGGGACTCACTGAACTGAGGGAAAAGAAGGATCAAGGATGACACAATCCAGAATGAAAAGGAAAAATGAGTATGGTTAATTCCATCTTGAGAGAATGAACTATGTGTTTAATTCACGGATCACCTAAAACCTAAACCTAAAGATTTACTGACTAATATTTTTGTAAATTTCTATCACACATATCCAAACATAGCTGAAAACTAAAGATCTGCTTTCCTGCAAAAAAAAATATTTCTAAAAAATACCATCCCTGCTCCATTATTTCAGCAATGGCTCTTCTGCACCTGAGTAATCAGATTTTTTTCTGTGCCTCTTTGACACATGGTTCCTCTTTGGAAGGGGTTTTACTGTGCACCTTGACTCTTTGCTAAAGAACAATTTCCAGTTCGAGTATGACCTTTAAAAATCTCTGCCACTACACAAACATCCTAGGCATCATAACTAAGCCAATAATATGATACCAAATGTCCTCTCCAGCCGCAGTCTCCTAGACTTTTAAAACTTAACAGGTTAATACTGCAAATTATAGCAGAATTATTAACATTATTTTATTATAAGCAGTGGATAACACAGAAAGACTTTACATAATCAACAGTACTAAATAAATTTAAGGTAGTATTTTGGCAGCTTTTTCAATACGGTTTAATAGTTTGATAAAACAACTGGTACACAATTGCATGATAAATCTATGCTGACTAAATTAATTATTAAGCAAATGCCCATATTGTGAAGCAGTTGATCATTTTTATTCAGACAACTTAATGTATGTCCACATATTAATTTTAAAAACTTAGTGGCATTTGTCAGTCATATTTCTGACTGATAAGTAATAGATACCAACTCTGATATCTGAAGCAAGGTTCACAGACTCCAAGGCAGGCTTGACAAAGCAGAAGGAACTCAGTCAGTCCTGAGTGGCCAGCAGGAAGAACATACAACCACTACACGGGACTCCTGTACTGTGCACCATGGTTCTTGTTTGACACAACTACTGCCACAGGTACCACTGGCGTATCCCACGCCTTTGTTGCAGGCTACCAAAGATATTGCCCACTCTACCCTGTCTTTGTATTCTTCACCAAAGGAGATAGAAGAGAGGGAGTGTTCCCTGTGGAGAATTTTATTGGCTGATTGTAAGTTACATGCCAAACTCTGGCTTGCAGGACTCTCCTTCTCAGGTTCTCTGGTGAAAAGTGAGGCATTGCTCTGATGAATACAGATGCAAAAATTCTCAACAAGATTCTGGCAAATTGAATCCAACAACAAATCTCAGAAATCATCCACCATAACTAAATAGGCTTCATCCCTGGGATGCAGGGCTGGTTCAACATCCACAAGACCATACATGTAATTTAATACATCAACAGATGTAAAAACCAGAAACACATGATTATATAATTAGACACAGAAAAACTTCCAATGAAACCCAGCACCCCTTCCTGGTAAAAACCCTTGAAAACCTAGGCATAGAAGAAGCATACCTCAAAATAGTAAGAGCCATCTATGATAAACCCACAGTCAACATATTGCTAAATGAACTGAAAACCGGAACAAAGCAAGGCTATCCACTCTCACCCCTCCCGTTCAACATAGTGTTGGAAGTCCTAGCCAGAACAATCAGAGAAGAGAAGAAAATCAGGGGTATCCAAATAGGAAAAGAGGAAATCAAGTTATCCTTCTTTACTGGTGAAGATCCAAGGGAATCTATGCCTGGCAGATTCAAGGGAATCTCTCAAAAACCTCCTTGCACTGATAAAGGACTTTGGCAAAGTCTCAGGGAGCAAAATAAACATGCAAAAGACAGTCACATTCTTATACATCAACAACAAACAGGCAGAGAACCAAATATAAAGCACAATCCCATTCACAATAGCCACCAAAAAAAAAATGCAATACATAGGTATCTTTCTAACCAGAGAAGTGAAAGACCTTTACAAAGAAATCAAAGAAGACACAAACAAATGGAAAATATTCCATGCTCATGGATTGGAAGAATAGACATTGTTAAGATGCCCATCCTATCCAAGGCAATCTACAGATTAAAGGAAATATCCATTAAATTACCAACATCATTTTTCTCAGACCTGGAAATGACAACACAGAAATTCATATGGAAATAAAAACAACTATGAATAGCCAAAGCAATCCTCAGCAAAAGAAACAAAGCAGGAGGTATCTCACTTCTGAGCTTCAAACTTTATTATAAGGCTACACTAATCCAAACAACCTGGCATTGGTCCAAGAACAGGCATATAGATCAATGGACCAGGATAAAGATTCTGAAAGCAAAACGTCAATTTCTCAACCAACTCGTCTTCAACAAAGCCTCCAACAACCACAGGGGAGAGGAGAGCCTATTCAGTAAATGGTGCTGGGAAAACTGGCTGACCAAATGCAGAAGATGAAACAGGACCCCTACTTATCACCATACTCAAAAATCAACTTTAAATGGATCAAAGACCTAAACATAATACCTCAAACTATAAGAATCTTAGAAAATGCAAGAGACACCCTTATGGAAATTGGAACTGGCAACCAATTCCTTATCAAAGCCCAAAATGTCCATGCCATAATAGATAAGCTAGACAAGTGGGACCTCATCAAACCGAAAAGTTTCTGCAAAACAAAAGAAACCATCAAGAAAGCAGAGAGACAGCCCACAGAATGGAAAAAAAAAATTGCCAACTGTATATCCGACAAAGGCCTAACATCCAGGTTGTACTAGGAACTCAAATGTGCCGAAAGGAAAAAAAATCAAACAGCCCCATTAAAAAATGGGTAATAGATATGAATAGACACTTCTCTAAAGAAGACATATGAGCAGTCAACAGATACATGAAAAAATGCTCAGCCTCATTATTCATCAAAGAAATGCAAATTAAAACCACACTGAAATACCATCTAACTCCCTTCAGGCCATCATCAATAACTAAAAAAACAACAGATGCTGGAGAGGATGTGGTGAAAAGGTAACACTTCTACACTGTTGGTGGGAGTGTAAACTAGTGCAACCTCTGTGGAAAGCAGTTTGACAATTCCTAAAAGATCTAAAAATCGACCTTCCATACAATCGAGCCATCTCCCTACTGGAAGTAACCCAGAGGAACTCAAATCATTTTATAAAAAAAGATACCTGCACATGCATGTTTATTGCAGCATTATTCACAATAACCAAAAAAGTGGAATCAACCATGCTGCCCCTCAAAAGTAGACTAGACTAAAAAAAAAAAGTGGTTCCTATAAATGAATATTACACAGTCATAAAGAAGGACAAAATTATGAATTTTGCATCAACTTGGATGGACTTAGAGTCTATAATACTCAGCGATCTATCATAGAAACAAATAACTGAGTACCACATGTACTCAATCATAAGTGGACCCTGAACATTTACCAAAATACTATAAAAAAGGGATTGGCAGTAGCTGGATGCTACGTGAGGTGGGGGAAGGGGAGGAGGGCACATAACATCAGTAAGTGTACCTGATCTCAAACCAGGTGAATTGGAGACCAAGGGGAGGACCAAGCTTGACCTCTATGATGATTCTTTATCTACCTAATTGTGAATTGTACCCCACATCTTTACAATAAAAATAAATAAATAAACAATTTTTAAGTGAGGCATTGCATCTCATCAGAACTCCACACAACAGAAATGACTTTATAAATGGGAAGGAGACAGTATTATAGGGTACTAGCAGATAGTAGTGTGTAAAGTGCCCTGTATATGTACAGGGCACAGGTGGTGGAGTTGTGGACATTAACAGGGCTGTAAATCATCACTTATTACCTTTATTGTATTTTTTATTTTATTTTTTTTAGTTGGAGTCTCACTCCATCGCCCAGGCTGGAGTGCAGTGGCGACCTGCTGGGCTCAGGAGAGCCTTCCGCCTCAGTCTTCCAAGTAGCCAAAACTACAGGTATGTGCTAGGACATCTGGCTAATTTTTTATTTTTTGTAGAGATGAGGTCTCGCCAAGTTGCCCAGGCTGGTCTCAAACCTGCGGGCTCAGGCAATCTTCTGGTCTCAGTGCCCCAAATTGCTAGGATTACAGGCTTGAGCCACTGCTCCCGGCCACTTATTACCTTTATTATACCACTTGCCACAGTCAGTCACACTCATGTGCATATCTGTCTGCTCAAATAAGTTCCTTCAAGTCAGGGAAGATGCATGGATTGTTTACAAAGTGCTATCACTTAATACTAACTAACATCAATTATCTGTATAACAACCGACTTCTCCTGTACATGATGCATACTATGCATCACATTTTGTATAAGAATTCACATATGTGCGATTTTAAGATGATCTTTTGACATTTCCTATCTTGTTAGTCTGATCCTATGACGATAAGTTCCGAGCAAAAGGGGCTCAAGAAAATCAAGCAATGATTTGATCTCATCCTTTCCAAATAATCCACATTCCAAAACTTTCAGACGTCACAAAATGCTCACCATATGCTGGAACTTTGCCCAACAATCATCTGAGCCTTCCAGAAACTGACACTTTAATCCATTAGGCCTGATGATACTCAGGCTATGATCCTCTGATTTTTTTTTTTTTTTGAGGTCATTTTTGATGCATCATCCTTACCTCTCTTTATAAATTGTTGTTTTTTATTTGTGGTCTATTTAAAAATAAACATTGGTACTCAAATCATATTTGAGAGCTGAAAGTTCAGCCGAAAAATCAATTATGTAAATTAAAAAACAAACGCCAGTGAAAAGAAAACTAACCGTGCCAATGTCTTTTAACTCAGATGGGGACTGGGGGGAGGGAGTCAACAAAGAGAGGGAAAGAACTTTACTTGAGCATTGAGTGGAGGACAGGTATTTTCTGCAATCAGTCTCATGGTAAGCACGACCCGTCATGCATGGTGTCTTCCCTCCTGAACGTATCTGCAGCCATCATTGAAACCATCAAGCTGCTATGTGCTGTATACTCTCAGGAGACTCTGCTTCGCAAAAGGCCCTGCCCTCTGGCTTGTGTGGGTATGGATCTGTACTGCTGACCAAACAAAACGAGGCAGAAAGCAATCAATGTACCCTGGGGAGGAGGGGAGGGCTTGAAAGAAAGACACGGGATGCCGTGGCTTTGGCACACAGGCTGGAGGGTTGATTTCAGTGAATGCACACTTTCAAACTGAAAAGATACTTGGAAAATTGGTTTCAGAAGAAACCTTAGAGGTCGCTTTTTTTTTATATTTCATTTTGTTTTAATACCGGCTTCTATGGATTTTTACAAGAGCCTATACATGTGTCTCGGGGGCTGCTTCAGGAGAGGAGAGCAAAGCAGGCTGCCGCAGGGGTCCTTGTCACCTGACCTCAGCCAGGATGGCATCTCTTTTATCTGTTGAACACAACGTTTTTCCACTTGATTGGGGAATGTGTTTCTCTCCCAAGAAATTGTTTTTGAAGTGACTGGGGTAGTCCAAGCGATATTCCATTTTACCGCAAGAGGAAAAGAGGACAGAAAGATTAACTTAGTAGACCAGGGTCACACAGCTGGTGTTTACGGTGCTGGGACTGAACTCCTATGCTCCTTTCCCAGCCTGTGTGTTCACCACCAGGTCAAGTTGCCTTTTCTTCAGTCCACTCAGTTCTTGGCTTTCCGTTCCCAGTAGCCAACCAGAGCACTCCCAGCACACAAATTTTAGAAAGGGGTTTTACTCGGTGATCTAAATAATTGGAAAATTTAAGGATAGTTGATAACTGCATAATTATTAATAATTTGCAAAAGATATATAGATATGTATAAAACTCTTGTTAAAATAAGCACCCAATGACTCTCAAATTTGCCTCGGTTACACTTTAGGGAGAACTCTATAAAGGAAGGGGTATTTCCAGGTATAAAGAAGAATGAGTAAGGAAAGGAAAGATGTTGCAAGCAAAGGAAAGAGCACAGAAGGATAGGAAGGCATGTTAAGTGCATGGATGGAATGAGGGCATAAATTACATTTGGGAACTCAACAAACTAAATGTATTCTGATGACATCAACAGACAGACACTATAGAACACAAAACATGATTCACATAGGGACTGTCTAATTACTGAGCAAATGCTGACATCTGAGGAAATGGAAAACTCCCAGAATGCTTTTTTGTCTACAGGTTGGCCCTTGTGATCGTGCTGCATATGAAAAAGTTTAAGTGAGCTTTTGGAAGCTATGCTATTTCCTTAGCGTTACCATAAGGACTATAAGCCATTGACTACCCAGAAGGACAATTTATGCCTCTGCCACCCCTAAATGGCATGCATATTTCACTACAAGCTCCTGCCAGTCTGGTTCATCTCTATAACTGATGAACTCAGGCAACCATGCCACTCCATTTTACTCAGTCGGGCTCCATTCTTCATCCTGTTTTCAGGTCACATTTGCTTTCTTGAATACAGCTGTGTTGAATCAGCTGCCATGCAAACCATTCCATGGAAGCCTTAAGCATGTGACTAGAGCCTCATGTCAATATCCCTGACTCGAAGTTTTAATATAAAGCACCACTCATATACCCATGTTCGATCAGTAAATAGTTCAGGAGCACTGCTCAAGTAGATAGCAGTTGCCTGGGTTGTGAATTAACATTGCTCTTTATTCTAAATAAAGGCAAGCCTAGAGAAACGGTAGCATTTTATCACAGATCTTCCCTTTTTTAGGTAAGTGATTATAAGCTAAAAAAATTGCCCTGGCCAATATTTTTAAATAAATAGCCTAGCTTCGGGTTATTTATTTATTTCCATTTTTCCTTCACAATAACTATGCCAAATCTAATAACTAATCATCTAAAATAGCTGGGAGAATGAACAGATTTTAAAAAATCTAATGGCCTGTAAGAATTTTCCAGTAGTTTAATATATTATAATTGCTTAAATTATTAACATCTGCTTGTCCTGATCCCATATGTTGAAATTGAGAAGCATTGTACTGAGATGCAGGGTCAAAAAAAATGGGAGATTTACATGATACTGACTTTTTTGATGAAGCAGTTAGGATTATCAGCCTTCTGATATCAAACTGGGACATCAGAATTAGCAACATGATGGTGGCACGGCCAGAAAGGAAACCCACACAGAGGGAAGGTAGATCCAGAGTACGGGACTAACAGGAAACTAATTTAGTAGAAGCCAAGAAGAACAGCATTCAGGGACGGTGATGAATTTGATATAGGTCGAAAAGACAGAGATAAGAGGGGACTTTGTGGTCTTTGCACTTTGTTATTGATCTGCTTGCTGGGCTATTTAATGTGTCTGGTAATAATACGTTATTTCTCCAGCTTCAGACTTAAAGTGTGATAGTAAAAATTAATAGAGTAAAGACTATTTTTCTCCTTTCTTGCGCATTTTTACTATACTACATTTGTCATGGGAATAGTAAGAGGTTACACATATTAAATAACCCTCTTATGAGCTATGATGATTCGTAGTCTCAGCATCAGCAAAAGGGTGTGGGTAATTTGAAGAATTCAGTAGAGAGCCTTAGACCACTCTCTTGAATTCTAAGCATCCTTAACTTTTCGAATCTGTGGCATGAATACATGCTTTGGGGTCCAACAGACCAAGCTTAGGCAAGTTATTTAACTCAACGAGCTCACTGTAAAATGGGAATAATGAGATATAATCTATAGGGTCGTCATGAGGATTACAACAATGAAATGTTGCAGAGAAAGTACGTAACAAGTACCTGACAGAAAGTGGTATTCATCATGACTCCTTAAAGAAGCAGACACAAATGGCTAAGTGCGTACAAGTCAGTGTTCTAAATCCTGGCTGGGCATCAAAATCATCTGTGGATGCCAAACCCTATCTAAGAGCTCTTTATTCAGTTGGAACAGCATGGTCTTCTATTTTTCAAAGGACTCCGTGGGAGATCTCCATGTCCAGCCGGGACTCAGTCACTGTCATAAAACTATTTTTCATAGTGAGGAAGAACTCAAAAAGTTAAAAATGAAAAGGACTTTAATAAAGAGTCAGCAACTCTTCTGCCTTTTTGCCTATTGCTATCCACCATTATATATGCCATATAGAAAAGAGTTTATTTATATTTATACATATTTCATATTTATATGTTTGTATACATGTTTGTGTACACACACACACAGAGAGAGCTAGATGTTGACTATGGTTCTACAGTTGATATGTAATTGCATGAGGCAATGAAGATATTTCTAAGCAGAAGACAAACATTTGAACAAACATCAAGGCCACTAAGCAAGTTCGTCTCTATGTGACTGTGAGTTTTGCTGGCTCTGGCTGGAATGCAGTCTAAGATACATAAACAGGAGCCTGAACTCAAACCATCTGGCCTGTGCGTCTGCCTTGGATTCAAGAATTGTAAAATACAATAGGTGCAAATTATTCATGCCTGCCCAACACACACTGCCTCTCTCCTCCAGCCTGATCACACGCCCCCCCCCCATTATGTTTCAGATGGAATTTGGAGCCCAACCAAGTTCATGACCACAATCCCAGTAAAGAGGAGCCAAAATTGAAAGGAACCCAACTGTGAATCAACACTAAACTAAATCCTGCTGTGTCTCTCAGACTATACCAATGAAACCCAAAAAGCTTACCTTTGGGGAGTGGATCAGGCAGAGGCGAACTCAGAGCACTTGAGATCAACCCTGTGATTAACCCTGAATCAAGAAACATTAGAACATATTAGGGCAACATCTATATTTTTCTTCTGCGTATTCTTTTCCCCTGTGAAATGAAGGAAACATTTCAATTCATTGAATATCATTCTCTTTGGATGCTGTTAGGAACAACATTTGACTAAACCACTAACATAAACATGTCAAAACAAACCTGTCAGAGCCTTATAAATCTTCTCAATTCAATGATCAATAAGAAAAATAGTAGCAATAATTATACAATGCTTACCATGTGCCAGCTGCTCTTCTAAGTGTTATTTACATATTAACTCACTTAATCTTAACAACTGCCCTATGAAGAAGACAATTTGCCATACCCCTCTGGGGTGTGCCAGCCAGATAATCCCCAAGGAGAGAACATACTCCTCCATCAGCAGACAATGTCCTTTGCTTGTGAATGGATGGGCTGGGCAGCCCTGATCTGGTGATGACTCATCATGTGAGTGTAAAATCCTGATCCTCTTGTCACCAGTTGGAAAAACTCTACAAGGCCATCCCCGTTCCAGATTTCTCCATGGGGTGGTCTGAAGCCTCCCTTGGACTTCGATCCCAGCTCAGTCTCTATCTCTGCCCAATCCCACTTCCCACCCTTTCCACCAACATTCCAAAGAACACTCCATCATAAACATCCTGCACCCTCATCGCTGCCTCAAAGTCGGCTTCCGAGGGAATGCAACCTGCAACAAGTCACTTAGGGGATTTAATCAGCTTGGCAACCTGTCAGAAACAGGTGTCCTACTCCATACGTCAATAACACATGCTAATGATGTTGCCATTCAAGTTACTTGGCTTCCCTCATTGTTTCTTCCCTTTCCGCTTCTCCATTTTAAGCTGATTCATCTTCTGCTACCTCTGTTTCTGTTGGCCTCACATTCAGAACTCTTAAGAGATGGCTGGTGTCTTAGTTACCATCCAACAAGGTTTTTCTCTATAAGAAAGACTGCATCTTAGAGAGCCTAGATTCCCTATGTCTAGCCTAGAAATAGTTGCTGACGCCTAGGGTTCATATTTCCCAGTCCAACAAGTCATGGTCAGGTTACCAGGAACATAAACAGGACAACTAAGATTGTGTGCCTAAGTAACTGTCTCTGACTGTTTAGCTCAAAGACTTTAGATGTAAAACGCATTTAGATTTTCATGAATTCACTAATTTTCTAATTTTTAGATTATAATGTGATTTTTGTTGTTTTCCATTAATCTTCCAAATTCTAAAGAGTTATTAAGTATAAAATTCCACTTAATCTCTTCCATTGACTCCCATGACTTTTCTCTGCCTAGTTCTCTGCCTTCCACTGAATCTTCTTTGGGAAACCACTCCTCACTCATCAGCAAGTCATGTGCTACTGAATGAGCCATCACATGATCACATGACCCCTTCTCCCTGGCTAGAGACGATGACTAGGGGGTGAGCATTTGATCTGAGGGAGACCAATAAAATTCCTCCCCAGCATTTTCCTGTCTGGAATGAGAAAGAACATCATTCAATCTCTAAGATCTAGCCATCAGCCGCCAGATTCTGCCATACATGGAGATTGCTGGTCTATTATGTGAGACAATAAAGCATCTGAAAATTAAAGAAAGTACCAAAGTGTACCTAATTCCAGTGGTTCCTACAGCCCGACTACGGCTTTCTTTTTCTCAAAACATATTTATTCAGCCTGGTTAACCCTCCCATCACATGCAGGATGAAACACAAGCTCCTTACTATCATATGCAAAGTCCTTCACAATGTCAGTCTAACATACTCCTCAAACTCCATCCTTACAACCCACTAGTGACCCATCGTGCCCTTCACTAAGCTCAAAGCTCCAGTAATATTCAACTGCCTGAATGAAGATTCAGGATATAACACGAATTGTGCGTTTGCTAAAAAACATGCTCCAATTCTTCCTGCCAGGGTTAGTCATGAATGTCTCATGTTCGGGTAACTCTCCCATCATTCTTTGCAGGTCTGGGTCCATTCCTACCTTATGGGTCACAGAAAGTGTGAAGATAATATTAATTCTGGATGGAAGAAAATTTGCAAGGAAAAGATGCCTTGCACATATTATTTCACAATGCAATTTTACTATGATTGCTCTAAATCATTTTATTTAGATCAATTAAGAATAGGTAAAATATTTTGTTTTACCTTTACTCTTTTTCTTCTGTGCCCTTTTTTCTTTATCTACATTTGAGTTTCTGACCTATATTTTTTCCCCTTAAAGAACCTATTTTAACAGATTTGCTTGCCAATAAAAGTCTTTATGTCACTTTCATTTTAAAGGATAATTTCATGGGATACAAAATTTTAGGTTCGTGGGCTTTTTCTTTCAACACTTTAAAGATTTTACTCAATCCTTCTCTTCTTGCATAGTTTCTGACAAGAAGGCAGGAAAACTTATTCCTGTTCCTTCATAGATAAGGATTTCCACCAACACTCTGACATTTCTCAAGATTTTTTTCTTTGACCTTGGTTTTCTGCAGTTTTAATATAATATGCCAAAGTGTGATTTTCTTTGCTATTTATCCTGTTTGGTGTTCTGTGAGCTTCCAGGATCTTTGCTGGTGTCTGTTATTTGCTTTGGGAAGTTGTCAGGCATTATTATTGCTCCAACTATTTTTTCACATCATCCTCTTTTTTCTGTCCTTCCAATATTTGAATTATGAGTATGTTACATCTTTTGATATTGTCCCATAGTTCTTGATATTCAGTTTCATTTTTAATTTTTTACTTTTTGCATTACAGCTAGGAATATTTCCATCAACCTATCTTCAGGTTTAGCGATTCTTTCTTTAACCGTTGTCCAGTCTACTGATGAACCAAAGGGATTCTTCATTCTGTTACAGTGGTTTTGGTCTGAAGCATTTTGGGGTTTTTTGATGCCTCTTAAAGTTCCTCTCACTCTGCTTGCTCTGCCGACTTCTTCCTGCATGCTGTCTCCTTTTTCTATTAGAACCCATAACATATTAAGCACCATTATTTGAAATTTCCTGTCTTCTAACATCTGTGTCATATCTGTGCCTGGTTCTCATAACTGCTTTGTCTCTTTAGATTATGTTTTTAATTGTTTTTTGGAATGTATCATAACTTTTTGGTGTTGTTGAAAGCCAAACCGTTGCAATGAGTCATAGGAACTGAACTGAAGGGATCCTTAGTGTGATGGATTATGTTAATTTGGGTAGCAGTTGAACTGTGTTTAATACTTGAAGTAGCTGTAGGTGGCAGAGGCTTCAAATTTCTCTAATGTCTTTGTTTTTGTCTCCTCCTTGACATCGGGCTTTGTAAGTTACTCTCCTGTGAGAGAGAGTCTGTATTTTTCAGCTCTCTTGGATGTTACCCTCTATTATGGTGGGACATTGTTGGTGTGGTAGCAATCTTACAATTAAATATCAGAAATGTTGTGAATGTATGTATCAGGGCTGTGAACTTCACAATGTTTCTCCAGTAGATAGCTTTTTCTTTTGTTTCTCAAACTTTTGCTTAAGATCGAGTGTAGGATAGCTTTCCTGTCTCCGGCTGCAATGTTTCCAGGCTATTTACTTGAAACCCTAATGCCTGTTGACTATGTTTATGTTTCTCTGCCTTAGGTAAGAAAGTAAGGCTGGAAGGTGACAGAGTGGGAGGACTTCCTATTTCTGAACTGGGACAAATCTATAGGAAAGCCACTTTCTTTCGAGAGTAGACCTTTGTTATGAAGAAGGCTTTAGATATATTTCATAAGTATTACATTCTCCCTCTGTATCCATGGGTTCTGCAGTTATGGATTCAACCAGCCATTGATTGAACATACTCAGAAGAAAAAAATATATAATTGTATCTGTGCTTAGTAAATGTACAGACTGTTTATTCTTCTCATTGTTCCCTAAAAGAGTATAACTATTTATATAGCATTTACATTACACTAGGTATTATAAGTAATCTAGAGGTGATTTAAAGTATACAAGTGAACGTGCACAGGTAATATTCAAAACTACACCTTTTATATAAGGGACTTGAGCATTCTTGGGTTTTGGTGTCCACAGTGGGTATTGGAACCAATGCCCCACGGATACCGGGAGACCACTGGACTCTTCCCTTCCCCTAAACAGAGTCAAAAGGGATCTCCAAACATGAGCCTTGTGTGGTTCCTGGTGGTAAAGCTCATGAAAGTATGGGGCTAGTTTTTATAAGCAAGAAAAATTAACAAAAATTTGCTTTAAAAAAAGTTGATGCCAGTGGTGAAATTTATTTTTCAGGCACGGAATAAATGTCTTAAAAGACTACTGATTCCAAAAAGGATCAGAAGTAAATTTGCTATTTAAAAGGTCCTGTGGTTTGACAGATTATAGGAAGTTAGATGTGGCAATGTACCCCAAGGGCCAGAAAGTAATTTCCTTTAAATATCAGACTGCATTCTAACTCACAAAACTCAGTGCAACATTGACCTGCTATCACTGTTTATACTTATTATTTAACATAAAAATAAGTTCCATTTTATATATTTCTATATAAAATAAACTTGTATTTCAAGTTCCTTGAAACTTTTGAAAGCATATCTTAGTTATTCTTAATAAAACATCACCATCTGGTGGTATTGATTACAAACTGCAGGCAAAAGGTCCTAAGGGGACTTGCATTTAACAACTATTTCCTGTCTGGCTTCTGCATTTTGTCCTTCAGACTCTGCGCTAAGAACTATTGCTACAAAAATAAAGGCTTCTTCTTCTGAATAATTTACATTCTGAAATTGAGATGTATGATGTCATTACACTATTATAAATGCTATAATAAAAGCCTGTAAAATAAACTATTCCTGTATTGGTTCTGTTGATAAAATAACCTATTCCTGTATTGGTTCTGTTGATAAGTTTCAGCATCTACTCTGTGTCAAATGTTGTTCTAGACACTGGGAATGCCTCGTTAAATATACAAGCTAAAGCCATACCTTCTTGGAGTTTATGTTCTAATGCAAAACATGGTAGAAACTAAACAACACATGACCACATAGTGTAACAGATGGTCATCTGCGCTGTGAAACATTAAAATGGAAAGGGTGATAGAGCGTGCTAAAGTTAGGGTGGAAAGTTAAATCAGTGCTCACACAAGGCTATGCTGATATATTTGCTGACACGTGAGCAAAGACCTGGAGGTCGTAAGAAAGTGAGCCTTCCAGCTTGGTGAGAGAACGTATTCCAGGAAGAATGAACAGCATTACAAAGGACCAAGAGAGGAAGCGTCCCTGGCATGTTTGAGAAACACATACACACATTTGGCTGAAATGGGGTGAGCAAGAGGGAGAGAAAAAGAAAATAATGCCGAGAGGTAACAGGGAGGATGTAATGCATAAAGTATGAAAGCCATTTTAAGACTGAATAGCACTTTAAGTACAGTTTAAGGCCATTAGGAAATTGTGGCATGATCGTCTTTGTGTTTTTAAAATGACTACATAGGCTACTGTGACAAGAATAAAATATACAACATAATAAGCATTCTTCTCAAGGACACATGGAATATTCTTCAGGATAGATCACATGTTAGGCCACCAAACACAAGTCAAAATTTTAAAAAGATTAAAGCCATATTGAGTACTTTTTCTGACTACAATGCCATAAAATTAGAATTCAAAATAGTAGGAGAAATCTTAGAAAACTCACATGCGGAAATTAAGCAACACATTCATAAACAATCAATGGGTCAAAGAAGAAATTAAAATTTAAAAATATCTTAAGACAAACAAAAATGGAAACACAACACACCAAAAAATATGGAGTGAGTACAGCAAAAACAGTCCCGAGAGGGATGTGTATAGCAGTAAGCACCTATGTTTTAAAAGAAAAAAGAAAGTGTAATAATAATCTAACACTACACCTCAGGGAACCAGAAAGAGAAGACAAAGTAGCCCAAACTTATCAGAAGAAAGTTAATGACAAAGATCAGAGCAGAAACAATCCAGAACTAGAAAAACAATGGAAAAGATGAATGAAGCTAATAGTTGTTTTCGGAAAGATAAGCAAAATCAGCAAATATTTAACCAGACTAACAATGAAAAGAGAAAGAAGGCCCAAACAAAACCATAAACGAATGAGAAAACATCACAATTGATACCACAGAAGTGCAAGGGATCATAAGAAACGACTATGAACAACTCTATACATCAACAAAGTGGATAACCTAGAAGAAATGGAAAGATTCCTAGAAACATGTGACCTACCAAGACTGAATCAGGAAGAAAGAGAAAATCCAAACAGACCAAAACAAGTAAGGAGATTATCCTGGGAACCAAAGACAGCTGCTTGCACAGGGAGGTATAAATCTAAGAAAATACATATTGAATCTAACATA
>CAUYQG010241228.1:0-24051 GCA_963574415.1 Tarsius wallacei | reverse complement strand
CCTGTAGTTCCAGCTACTTGGAAGGCTGAGGCGGAAGGATCGCCGGAGCCCAGCAGGTCGAGGCTGCGGTGGCCGGGAGCAGCCACTGCACTCCAGTCTGGGCGACAGAGTGAGACTCCAACTCAAAAAAAAAAAAAAAAGCACAAAGAAATGAAACTAATATTTTTCTTTAATTTCATTATTCGGAAGCAATCACTACACTATTTGTTTCTTTCTAGACCCTTTGTAAAGTTTAGATTTTAAAGCAATAGCTTGATTACAAATGCCTTATAGCATACTTGTTTTTCGGTTAGAAATTAATTATGAGCATTTGTCCATGCCACTATGCTTTTACAACACAATTTTTAACAGCTACATAGCATTTCATTCTCTCTTTAGAACGTAATGGTATTTCAGCTTATAAATAATATGCTAGGTCACACATTTTGAGCACATTTTAATTATTTCCCTTGAGTGATTTCCTAGAACTGGAAGTGCTAAGTTAAAGAGGATTCCCTTTTTAAGGCTTTTGATGTATACTCACTGCGAACATATCCTTCAGCAAGATTAAGTTGTAAATTGAGAATGTTCTGATTGTCCTTTTTGGTCACAATAACACAGCCACTTGCTAGAGGATATGAATCTGTCCAAGAGTAGGAAAATTTTATGGGTGAGGACTGAGTACATGCACAACACAGCAATTAATTAATTATGGAGGTAGGAATTAGTCCCAGGTCCAGAGGAAAAGATAAGACACAAGTGGGTTCAGAAAGATTAAGATCACCATGGATTTTTGTCTGGCATTCTGTCAGGAGGTGAGGAGAATGAAATGACCCTTTTTCCAGATACTTTCTTAGTCTTGCTATATTCCTGGTAATGCGTTCCTTTCATAAGAAGTTTCTCCTTCAATTTAGTAAATTAGTTTATATCTCCCCAGCCCACAAGTCCATTCCCACTAGGTACTCGGAACTGTCTATCTTATTTCTGTTCACTTCTTTTTCACTGGGAGTATGTGTGAAAATGGGTTTCCATTTTTGCTATTGGGTAGATCTTGGAACTAAATAAATCTGACTTTTTGAAATAAAAAGCCTTTGTGCAGCACAAAATGACTTAAGTGATCATACTGCAAATAACTGGCAGGCCAGAATTCCAACCTTACTCTGCTGGATTCCAAAGCCCTTCCTGCTCCCCCACTGCCTCCAAGAGATGGAGGCACCCCCAGATGTGAATCCTACACAGATTTGTTCTAGGAGATAGTTCAGGGAGTTTCTGTCTCTTTTTTTTTGTTTGTTTGTTTGGTTTTTTTTGAGTTGGAGTCTCACTCAGTCACCCAGACTGGAGTGCAGTGGCCGCTCCCAGCCACCGCAGCCTCGACCTGCTGGGCTCCGGCGAGCCTTCCTCCTCAGCCTTCCAAGTAGCTGGAACTACAGGTGCGCACTACCACGCCTGGCTAATTTTTTTATTTATTATAGAGATGAGGTCTCACCAAGTTGCCCAGGCAGGTCTCAAACCCACAGGCTCAGGCAATCCACTCACCTCAGCCTCCCAAGGCGTGGAATTACAGGCTGAGCCACCGAGCCCGGCTGAGTTTCTGTCTTTTTACATGGTTCCTTAACTAGGATAACTAGGCCTTCTGAAGTGAAAGAGTTTTAAGCAAACACTTGTTTGTCCCTTGTCCAAGGGAGACAAAGTTTGCTGCTTTGAGAAAGGTCAGATGACGAAGCAACAAGGAACTGGCACAGATGAGTGTTGGTTACTATTTATTTGTTCAGTGAGACATTAGAAAGTATGGGCTGTTTCCGAACTGGTGCTTTACCCTTTTCTTTCTCCATGATACCACCAGCTGGCCACTCTTGGGGATGGCTTGATGAAACCAGAATATCACGCCAGACCTGGGTTTCAGGTACTGGCTTCTAGGTTTCTGGCTAGAGCCCTGTGTAGAACTTCAGATCCATCTTGGCCAAGACAAATTATTTGTGTTTGAAACCCAGAGTCGAATGGACTCCCCATGAGTAGGCATGGTGGTACTTGTGGGAGGAAGAGAGGTGATGTTGCGATTAGGAGGTGTCAGAAAGAGAGTTACTTCCCAACTCTATCTACTGGGAGTGTGAGGGGAATTTTCTGCATTGCCTCCATGGGCCGGAGGGCTGTGTTGAACACTGCCTTTAAAACGATACTTCTTCCTGTTCCCGGGACCTTGATTGACTTCCTCTGAACTTAGCCAACTTCATTGAGAAGGACATGGAAGCCCAGAAAGGGTAAGACATGTAGACAGGGCCATGCTGAGAGTGGACAGTGATGGGACAGAGTCAAATTCTCATTCCGAGCCTAGTGTGAAGGCCATTAGTGTTCTGATCCCTGGTAGGCTGTCAATGCCATCTATGCTATCTCTGGAGAAGTGGAGTCCCCAGGACTGCTGGGTTTTTGGAATTCTTTTTTATCCTTTAAAGGCCCTGGGGTCTCTTAATTTTGAAGGCCCCACACTGTATCATATCCAACATATTAAAAACCATCCCATATTATATTTAATGTATGTGTAATATGTTTCAGTTGAGTGACAGTTAGATTCTTTGGGAGACTTTTTTTTTTTTTTTTTTGAGTTGGAGTCTCACTCTGTCGCCCAGACTGGAGTGCAGTGGCCGCTCCCGGCCACCGCAGCCTCGACCTGCTGGGCTCTGGCTATCCTTCCGCTTCAGCCTTCCAAGTTGCTGGAACTACAGGTGCGCGCTACCACGCCCGGCTAATTTTTGATTTATTGTAGAGATGAGGTCTTGCTTGCCCAGGCGGATCTCGAACCCGTGGGCTCAGGCAATCCACTCACCTCAGCCTCCCCAGGCAAGGGATTACAGGCTGAGCCACCGAGCCCGGCTTGGGAGACATTTAATTAAACATTTATTCATTTCAATTTTGCAGTTTTCCTTGTGTGAACCCAACATTTTTTGTGCCTCAGGCCTTAGGCATTTTAATAAACTCTAGGCAAGCTGGTGACCCATGGGTTACGGCTGTCCCAGAACATTGGATGTCTTTGTGTAAAATGAAAAAAAGTACCTCCTATAAACAGCTGAATTACACAAATGTGCACACTTCTTGAGTTAAATTCAAGGCCTTTGCATTTTCAGCTAGGATTAAGTAGTGGCAGGGAGTAGGCAAAGGGATCACAAAGCTAAGAAGCTACCTTCCCAAGGGCAAGGGGGGCTGAGGGGGCCTGAGGCTCTGTGTGAGGGCCGCTTGAAGGTTCAGTTGAGGGAGCCTGAGCCCGTTGTCAGCAGGACTCAGCACTCCCCTTCTGCGGGCAGTCTCTCCAAAAGACAATCAAGGATGGTAGATTCTTCAGCCCCAACCCTACTTCACACCATCCTTTCTTGTTTTGCACAAAACTTATTACTGAAACTTCTAAAGCTAAACTTTTGATATATTTTGTACTTGAAAAAATCATGAGACTGGTATCCAAGGCAAGTTACTCATCAACATGGATGTTGAAAGCTTAGGAACCAATAAAATTCCCAAAATGAGGAGGGAAGGGTCCTACAGATGTTGACTATCCCTAGTCTAAAAATAACATAGGAAGGGGACACAAAAAAACCCTGAATTGTCTTTTGGAGGGTGGGCTCCTTGTGGTACAGGGTTACCATGCTAGGCAAATGTTCTAGGAACCCATTCTCATCAGTGTACCAGCTAGCGATGTTGTGAGAGGCTGCGTTTGGCTTCAGTGAATTCTTTTCTGGAGCTTCTTTCAAAGCGTTTGCCCATTTCATGATGGCTGATTTACAAGCACACCTGTCCATGCCATGCTGAGTGTTCAACACTTCTTGACCAAAACAGCACCATGTCCCCACCCTCCCTATTTCCCGATCTTGTCCCAAGCAACTTTTTTTGTTTCATCAGATGAGAAAAGTCTTCAAAGGGGAACATTCTGCCCATGTGGAAGAGGTGAAACAAAAACCAGCAGAAACACTAAAAGGCATCAAAATTGATGAATTCAAAAACTGTGTTGAGCAGTGAGAAAAGCATATTGATAAGTGTATTACATCAAACTGGGAGTACTTTGAAGGTCACTGAAGTTTAAACATGTAAGAATAAATGCACAACTTTTTACAAACAACCTCTATTTTTTGCGGGGATGCCCCCTCGTATTACAACAGGAGACAGAACTTTAGAGTGCATGTCAAGTGGGCAGGGACAGAGACCTCCTGCGTACCCAAGCTAGTGTCCTATAAGATTGTAAGCTCAAATGCCTCTGGGACCAGGCCCTCAGGTGAATGTTGGAAGCGACCAGCTCTAAAACAACTGGTGGTGGGGCTCATGGGATGCCTGCGCCTCATGTTCAAATGAAAAGAAAGAATGAGTGAGCATTTCCTTTTCCTAAAACATTCACTGAGAGAATCAGAGAAGAGGGGATAGTCCTCTCACATACTCTTATACATATTCAGCAAATAAATTTTAGCTCAATAAGAAGATTAAAGAATTCCTCACGGAAAATACAACTTAGTTGAACAAATTATTTACCCAAAGATTAAGATTAGAGACAATCGCAGGAAGGGGCAATTGAGAAAGCTGTGTAGTTACAGAATTGAACATTCTACACTGTTTTCATTTGGCGAGCTCCTGAATGATCAATAAACAAAGGGGAGAAACATTTGACATGGCATCATCTTCCACATTTGCATTCAATTAAAATTGGTTTTTCTATTTTTAAAACTCTTTATGATGGAATGTTTCAAACACAAAAGCAGAGAAAAAAGACATAAGAAAACCTCAGATACCTCACAAGCAATTTCAACCAATGTTGACATTTTGCAGTTATGTGTTATTTCATTAGTACCTATTTCCCTGCAAACACACACACACACACACACACACACACATTACGATTTTTTGCTGGACTACATTAAAGCAAATCCCAGATATCATATTATTTCACTATAAATGCCTCACTGCATATGGCTGAGGACATGAGGATTTTATCATCTCCCAGCACCATTATCACACACACAACTAAAACCGTTTTTTAATTCTTTAACATCATGCAATTCCCAATCTATGGTTATTTTTCCCTGATAGTCTTTTTTTTTTTTTGAGTTGGAGTCTCACTCTGTCACCCAAGCTGGAGTGCAGTGGTACACTCATAGCCACCCAGGTGTCGACCTGCTGGGCTCCAGCAATCCTTCCACCAAAGCCTTCCAAGTAGCCAGAACTACAGGCATGTGCTACCATGTCTGGCTAATTTTTTTATTTATTGTAGAGACGAGGTCTCACCATGTTGCCCAGGCTGGTCTCGAACTCCTGGACTCAATCAATCCTCTCGTTTCGGCCTCCCAAAGTGCTGGGATGACAGGCTTGAGCCACCGCACCCGGCCATCTTTTTTTTTTTAATTGAAGGTCCACATATTGAATTTTATCAATATGTTTCTGAAGTCTCTTTTAATAGATAGCAATTCTTCCTTTTTATTTGTTTCATATCATTTACTCGTTTACAAAGAAAACAAGTCATTTGTATGGTAGAATTTCCCATTCTGGATTTGGCTGGTTGCATCTTCATGGTGGCATTTAACATCTTCCTCTCTGCTTAGTAATTCTTGATTTCTTAAGGTTAAGTCTAGAGCAGAGGTCAGCAAACTGTACCCTGTGGCCAGCTGCCTGTTTTTGCACAAACATTTTTTCTGGTGGGGGAACACAGCCATGCTCATTTATTTGTGATATTTTGGATGGCTGTTTTCATGCTACAGCAGCAGAGTTGAATAGCTGCAACAGAAACCACATTGCCTATAAAGCTGAAAATATGTACTATCTGACCCTTCAAGAAAAAGTTTGCCAACTCCTCTAGAGGTTTGAATGAATTCAGTGTATTCTCTGGGTTCCTAACACATTCTTTAATACTCCAAGCATGTAGCACCAAACCCTAGCACCTCACAGTAATCAGGGTTTAATGTGTTAGCAGGTACAGTCACTCCTTTATTTGCTTGATGTGTTACGTGCATGACAAACCCGAAGTGGCCCGGTGGCCACCACAGCTTCTGCTTCATAAAACCATGGCTCTAGACACACCCTGGAAGAGGCCACCCCACTCCCATGAGAACGAGGGCCTCTCCCCACCAGAGTTTAAAGTTGTGAGGACAGAAAGCACAAATTCACCAGTTGAGTCACGGGAAATGATGAGGTCAAACTTACTTCCATCTCTTGCTGCCTGGATCCATAAATTCTAGCTGTTAAGGACACAGCACCAGGTATTAGCCATTGATTTGTTTAGCACGTCCTGGGCAGTCACTGATGTGTTGAACATAACAAGCACACCCCTGGTGCTATCCAAGAGATACCACTTTAGTCAAGCCTTTCAAAGCCCATTCCAAAACAAACAACAACAGATGCTGGCATTGCTGGTGGGAGTGCAAACTAGTGCAACCTCTTTGGAAGACAGTGTGACAATTTCTGAAAGAACAAGAAATTGACCTTCCATATGACCCAACAATCCCCCTACTGGGAATATATCCAGAGAAACGCAAATCATTCTACAAAAAGGATACCTGCACACGCATGTTTGTTGCAGCTCTATTCATAACAGCAAAAACATGGAACCAACCATGCTGCCCGTCGAAGCTGGACTGGATTAAAAAAATGTACATATACACAATGGAATATTATGTAGCCATAAAGAAAGACAAACATATGAACTTCGCAGCAACTTGGATGGGTTTAGAGTCAATCATACTCAGTGATCTATCACAGAAACAAAGAACAGAGTACCAGATGTTTTCACTCATAAGCAGACCTTGAACAATGATCATAATACTATAAGAAAGGGATTGGCAGTAGTGGGAAACTGCTAGGGGAGGGGGGGTGGAATTGGCAGTTGAGGGAAACTGCCAGGGGTGGGAGGGGCACACCTCATCAACAAGAGTACCTGCATTATGAACATTTGTATACCTAACCCCAACTTGTACCCCACATCTTTAAAATAAAAACAAAGCCCGTTCCAGTACTATTAGGGCACCCATGCCTGAGCACAATGCTATTACTGAGTAAATAGTATAATCAATGAATCATGTGGCCATGGGCCCATTGTTGTACTTCTTTGCAGCAGTTTGGCCCTTAGTCTAAAGGAACAGCTATCAGATATATCAACAGCTCATGACTTCCACAAGCCCTCAGAATATGGTGCTGGTAGAGACAGCAGACAAGAAAGTCAAACCCACATGTGGAGGAGGCATCAATTCCTAAAGACAGATTGCTCCCACCCCACTCTGGAAGGTGTCGAATGTGACCCCTCCACCTGGTAGCTGCCTGGTCTACGACGGTTTCGGGAGCACACAACCTGTGCAGTCACACAGAGTCCTACCCTCAGAAGAGCCTGTATTTGGTGTAACACTCTGCTGTTGCTATTGTCTCGACACTCTGAATAATTCTGGAATAAGGAGCCCCATGTTTTCATTTTGCAAAGGTCCTTTCATGCCATGTAGCCAGTCCCACGGCTGGTCTCCCTCAGAAGTGAAAACAGTAGATCAGTCTTGAAGAGAGAAAACAAAAAACCCATGCAGTCGACCTCAAGAATATTGCCTGCTCTTGACAAAATGGCCCATATGTTCATGAGCCCAATGCACAAGCGTAGACATGGCAGAGGACAGAAGGCGGCTTGACATCCATGGGACAATTCATTCCATCCAGTTACTAATTCAGCGCCTCCTCTCGATGTATTACTGCCATGGATGGAAACTTTATGCCTCCATGTCAGCATAAGCCCTCAGGCATGCACATTCACCGTTCTCCCATGGTGACCTTTGTTGTCAGGGGATGTATCAGCTGAGACTATCAATTCATCGATGAGTGCCTAATGACGTCAAAACTTTAAAAAGGAACAGATCAACTGTGTTCCCTTTGTTCCCAGAAAACTCAATGACCTCTATTGACTTTTTCCCTAGAAACCAGTCATGTGTCAGTCATGGCTTCAATGAGGCAACCACTGCCAAGTTTCTTTTTTTTTAATTTTAAAGATGTGGGGTATAATTCAAGGTTAGGTATACAAATGTTGATTACGCAGGTACCCTCGTTGATGAGGTGTGCACCCCTCTCTCCTGGCAGTTTCCCACTACTGCCAATCCCGTCCTCCACCAGCAGTTTTCCACTACTGCCAATCCCTTTCTTTTAGCATTATAATTGCTGAAGGTTCACTTATGAGTGAGAACATGTGCTAATCCGTTCTTTGTTTCTGTGAGAGATCACTCAGTATTATAGACTCTTAGTCCATCCAAGTTGCTGCGAAGTTCATAATTTTGTCCTTCTTTGTGGCTGCGTAATATTCTATCAGGTATATGTACCACATTTATTTTTTGAGAAACAGGATTTATTAAGAGGACAGAAAAGCTCCCACAGTGGAAGGGGACTCGAAGTGTTGCCTTTTGTGTGTGTGTGTGTGTGTGTGTGTGTGTGTGTACCACATTTTTTCAATGCAGTCCTCTTTCGATGGGCAGCATGGGTGGCTCCATGTTTTTGCTATTGTAAACAATGCTGCAATAAACATGCGCATGCAGGTCAAAAGCCCTATTGTGCCTCCCCTAGAGGCATTGGGTACAGGTTTGATGAGTATTTATACATAAAACAGATGACCCAAGTGACCTCTCCCAGAGCAAGATCTGCTTCCATGGATGCCTTCCATTAGACATATTAGAACTGGAAGCCTCCAAGTGATGACTTCTTTTACACAAAATAAAGAGCCCTAGTCAGAGGCATCCCACTGCAAGATCATAAAAGGTCTGATAAACCATGCTGGAGAGTTTGTACTCTATTTGAAAGGTAGAATCAGAACTGAACAATTTTAGGCAGAAGAGAGACTCTGATTAGATTTTTATTGGAAGAAAAACTACTTCAGTGACTGATGTTGGTTTTTGTTTTTCTTCTTTAATTTTACTTTAAAGTTGTGGAGTACAAGGAGGATTTTCTGCATAAGTTGCATGCAGGTGAAGTTCAGAAGCTGGCCCTCTCTGCTTCTGATAGTGGACTGGGTAGCCAGTGTGTTGCCTCCTTCCCTTTTCCCCCTAGCAGTGACCAGCATCTGTCAATCCGATCCTTGTGCTCATGTAGCCAGTGTCGTATTCAGTTCTCTGTCTCTATGATAGCTCACTTAATTTGATGGTCTCCAGCTGCATCCATGTTGCTGCGAAGGGAATGGTTTTGTTCTTCTTTATAGCTGCATCATGTATATATACCACCTTTTCTTTACCTAGTTCACTTTTGATAAGCACCTGGGTTGGTTCCATGTTCTTGCTATTGCAAATCGCAATAAACATGCATATGCAGATGTATTTTTGGTAGAGCCATTTATGTTCCTCTGGGTATATTCCCAGAAGAGGATTTGCTGGATTGTATGGAAGCGCAATTGTTATTTCTTTGAGAAAACACAACACAGCTTTCCACAAAGGTTGAACTAGCTTATACTCCCACCAACAGTGTAGAAGAATTCCCTTTTCTCTGCAGACATGCCAGCACCTGTTGTTTTTTGACATATTATTGATAGCCATCCTGACCGGGGTTAGGTCATATCTCATTGTAGTTTTCACTTGCATTTCTCTGGTGATGAGTGAGGCTGAGTATTTTTTCATGTGTTTGTTGGCTGCTTGTATGTAGGAAGTTGATTTTTAGAATAGCACAGTTGGAAGCTGAGAAACCTATAACGAGGTTGTTGGAAGTTTATGGTGAACCAGGCTAGAGTTGCGACAGTGATGATAGAAACAAGTAAACTGAGTGAAGAGATTTAATCCAGTGGGCTTATCTGTGTATGGGACATGAGGGAGAGGTGGGGGTCAAAACAGACACCCGGGTTTTTGACTTGGACACCTGGAAAAATGCTAGAGTTGCCCACTTACTCTAGGAACACAGAGGGAGAGAAGGATGGGTGGGGGAAAGGGACAATGTTGATTAAGTCAATTCAGAATGCCTTGGTTTCAATGCAGACCAAGAAGGTTGTCCCGCCAGAGGAAGTCTTGAGTCTGATGAAGAGCTGATTGGAACCAGGTCTCCCTCCATTATAGTCTAAGTTCTCTCAATGCAACACAGAGGAACATTCAAACGGAGAGGTCCAGAGGGCAGTTGGGTAAATGGGTCTAGAACAGGAGAAATGTCTGGCTGAAGTCACAAATCTATGAATCATCAGAAAGTGGATAATAACTAAAGCTATGCAAATGGATAAGCTCTCCCAGGGAAAGTGTACAGACTGAAGGCATAAAAGAACCTCTATCAAGCCCTAAGAAACAGCAGGGAAAGGAAGAAGACTGTCCAGAAGAGGCTGAGAACGCACAGCCAGAGAGGCAGGGAAAGCCACGAGAGCCTTACATTACAGAAGCCAAGGTGATATCATGATTAAAGGAAGAAAAAGTTGTCAACAGAGTCAAATGTTGCCAATGACGATATAAGAGCACAGCAAGGAGTCACTTTTTGACTTAAATGCCCCCGAAGACTTGCCTTCCCTTGCAGAGTAATATTCAAGAACACGGTGTGAGGGTCAGGGTCCGCCCGGGGAGACAGAGCTCGTTCAGTGTATCACAGAGGAGGCATTCGATATGAGGAATTGCTCACACAGCGGGGTAAGGCTGAGAGAACACAAGGAGCCACTGCAGTAGCGGGCGACCTTGAGGGACGAGATGATGTCCCTGGCATTGGGGAGCCAGAGAGAGTCCTGAGGGCCTGGCATTCAGACTTCTTGGAGGAAACGCCAGAAAGCACTTCAGGCAATTGAGGAAGGAGAAGAATCCAGTCAAGGCTTGATTCTTGGCATGGCCTGTTTGCTGCCTGCCAAAGTGGACGCCACCCAACTGCCGCTGGCAACGTAGGGGCATGGAAAGGCTTGAGCCAACTGCCTGCGACTCTAGAGAAACATGGATAGCAGCAGGAAAACAGGAAGGAAGTCCACTTTCCCCTTCTCTCACCTCCCAGCCACTTTTTTGGTGCCTCCTGTTGGCAAAGCGTAACAGGACAGCAGCTGGCAAAGGAGTCTGGGAAATACAGTTTTCAAAGCCCCAGCAGGCCAGCTGCTGAGAGGTAACAGCTCTGTAAATGCCAGCCTGTGAGACCCTGTATAATCTGCCCCCACAGAACAGCTCTGGCTTGTAAAATCCACTTTCACCGCTTACCAAACCGTATAGACATGAGCAAGTCACACCATCGAAGCATTTATTTCCTTCTCCTATATAACAGGAATTTAATATTGCACAACACAGTCAGTCCTGAAAAATCTCATGTTCTACAAAATCACACTGAAAACAAAGGACGAAAGGGGAAAATTAAATTGGACAGATCTCGCTAAAGCTGTGAAGCTTTGCAACCAGAACAGCAAAAATAACAACAGCTGGAATCTCAGGAGATCGTTCAGGCTGCTTCGAGGAATATCAAAAGAGCTCAGAACTACGGAGTGGAGATGGTATTGTGTAGGGACCAAGAAAATGCAGACAGACGTGGAAATCTGAGCCAGAGGGGCTGCTGTGAATGTCGACTGAGGGAGACGGGCACCTGCCAGGAGTTGGGAACCGGTGAGGTGGGGCCCACTAACAGGGAGCTCAGGGCAGCCTCTCGCTTTTAATTTTCTCCAAATAGGGCAGGAAGAGCCACAGTCTAAGCCGCACTTGAGCACAGGGCTTTCTCCTTTCCTGCTGAAAGTTCTGATTTTACTCCTGCTTTTCAAATTCCCCTGGCTAGAAACAAGAGGCATTTGAAGCAATTCAGCTTCATTATACCGAAATCATTCCCCTGTTTTCTGATGAGGTATGAGTACCTGTTGTTACAGAGACACACACTGCAGCAGAACAAACTACACCCCTATTATAGGGTTTCCTGAGGAGTAAATAAGAAAACCTGTAAGAGAGAAGATAGACGAGTGGAAACGCATTAAACTGAAAAGCTTCTGCCAAGCAAAAGAAACCATCAAGAGTGTGGGAAGACAGCCCACAGAATGGGAAAAAATATTTGCCAACTGTATATCTGACAAAGGTCTAACATCCAGGATCTGCAAGGAACTCAAATGCACCAAAAAGAAAAAAACAAACAAGCCCCATTAAAAAGCGGGCAAAAGACATGAACAGACATTTCTCAAAAGAAGTCATACAGGCAGCCAACAGACACATGAAAAAGTGCTCAGCCTCGCTAATCATCAGAGAAATGCAAATCAAACCTCATTGCGATCCCAACTAACCCCAGTAAGAATGGCCATCACTAATAAAACAAACAACAACAGATGCTGGCGAGGACACGGAGAAAAGGGAACGCTTCTACACTGCTGATGGGAATGCAAATTAGTGCAAATTCTTTAGAAAACAGTGTGGCGATTTTTGAAATAGCTAGAAGTTGACCTTCCATATGACCCAGCAATCCCCCTACTGGGAATATACCCAGAGGAACTTAAACCACTGTACAAAAAAGATACCTGCACACGCATGTTTATTGCAGCACTAGTCACAATAGCAAAAACATGGAACCAACCGTGTTGCCCATCAGAATAGGACTGGATTTTTTAAAATGTGGTATATGTACACAATGGAATATTATGCAGACATAAAGAAGGACAAACATATGAACTTCGCAGCAACTTGGGTGGATTTAGAGTCTATCAGTCAGTGATCTATCACGGAAACAAGACTGAGTATCACATGTTCTCACTCATAAGCAGACCTTGAACATTTACCATAATACTATAAAAAAGGGATTGGCAGTGGCAGGGTACTGCTGGGGTAGGGGGAGACACAACATCAGTAAGGGTACCTGATCTCAAACCAGGCAAAGTGGGGACCAAAAGGAGACCCAAACTTTATGACATCTCACTTGTAGGCCTAATCCTGAATTGTACTCCACATCTTTAAAATAATTTAAAAAAAAAAAAAAGTAAAAGACATTACTCAAGTAGTTAATGTTTGCTGTAGAAAAACCTAGAAAATGCAGGCAAGGAAAAGCAATAATCCCATCGCCTCCAGATTAATAGTGCTATTTGGTCTTTCATCACAAAATTTATATTATTTGTATATGTGCAAACATATGCATACACACATTATCTCTCATGATTCTTCCCAGATTTGGGGTGGAAAAATAATGAGCAGTCTTCCAAAGTCATGAAAAGACGCTTTTCAGTCCTACTGCATAAACGGGCGTCTGGTCCCTCGCTGACCTCAGCAACCCACTCGTCTGAAGCCCAGCATAATGAGGTCAGCCGCCGCCTGCCTGCTGCGCCTGCAGACTCGATAATGGTGGCCATTCTCCCGGACGAGAGGGCTCTCCACGAGCAGACATTTTCAACCAGGGGCGTCCCGGATGGCAAGTGAGAAAGCTCAGATCCACAGAATTCTGTCAGGTCCTAAGTGTGCTCCAAATTCAAGGACCGCAGGCCTCAAGCATTTCCTAGGGGTCCCCTGGGGAAGGGAAGGAGAAGGAAGAACTCTCACTGGCAAATGCCTGCCTGGCACTGCTGAACCCTCTGCATGAACGATCCGTCTCCTCTGTTACCGAAGGTTCAGAAGATCCAGAGAAGAGGCTTCTGCCCACAGCCTGTCTGAAGGCTGGACGTCGGACCTAGGGACACAGGACCTTCACTCAGAACTTCTCAGAGCCACAGGAAGGAGCAGAGATAAGCCAACAGTGTGAACACAAGCTCTTTGAAAAGAATAGCCGGGGACACCCTAGCCACTCTGCAGGGCTGGGCTGTCAAACACCCCGGGCGCTGACCGTGGGCAGCGAAACTTCCTTCTGCCTTCCTTTGGGTGGCCAGCAGGTGGCAGCAGAGCACGATGCAAACCATGAGGGTGACGGCCAGGACAGAGATCGGAGTCACTCGACTTTCAAAACGGTATTGATCGATAGGTTTTCTTCACTGCACAAGCCACTGAATGAGTTCGACTCCAATTGGCCGCCCCAGGATTTTTCTCCAACTCCTTGGAGACTTGGGGCCTAGAAGTCTTCTGTCCTCACCCACCACTCATTCCAGTGTTCCCAGTTGGAAAAGTGCTCGGGAAACACGCTCCTTGGCGAGCTTATTTTGATACTTACAAGCCTCGAGGCCTCGACTCCTATTATGACTCTTCTACGTACTAGTTCTGAGTTCTTGGAAATGACTAAGTCCCCAGCTTTCTCACTGGGCCCTTCAGCGTTATGAGGATCTAAATGAGAACGTCGTGTTAGGTGGCCAGGACAGCACTTGCCACGTGGGAAGTCGCCAGCAAATGCCGGCTGTCTTGCCCCTTCTAAGACAAGGGGGGTAAATAAAGAGATACTCTAGTATGGGGATGGGGTGTCATTTCAAGTAGTGTGAAAGAGGTAGAGAAGGTGACTCTCAAACCAGGATTTCCCTCGCTAACTCGTGTTTAGTTATTTTGAGGAATGCAAGCAACGTTGACACTTCATGGTTCTAAACATCTCTCTCCCATTGATTTTGTTCGATTATGTTCCATAAAAATGTACCAAAGACCTATCATGTGGCAGGCACTCTCGGAGACACCAGAGGCACAAATGGAAGGAAGGCCCGGCTTGGTGCAGCTCTCTGGAAACGGACAGAACAGTGTGAAAGCAGCAGAAGTAAGGACGCAAATGTGACCAGTTATATCTGCAGCGGGGCTGAGAGAGCCCCCATCTTGAGACCCAGGCACACAGTCGCTAAGACTGAGGCTGATCCATGACAGCAGAGAAAGTCCTCTGTTCCCACCATGAGTCCAGAATCCAGTAACAAACAGTAGCCATCTACCGCTGGGAGAGAGGATGGAGGATGAAGAGCGACCCCCTGGGTGTGTGGCTCAGGCCTTCAGGGAAGGCTGGGAGTCCAAGGAGGAGCCCAAACACAGATGAACCCCAGCCCAAGGCAGCAGCATCCCGGGACTCAGTCCAGCCTTTCCTGCCTTCCGTCTTTGTAACTCCATGCCCCCACTCTGAGACATCTAGCTGACAATTTACAGCATATTTATTTATTTGTTCAACCCTCGTGTCCAAATAAACTAGTTTCAGAATTCCTAGCCCGTTCACGCCTGTGAGAAACAAACTGACCACCTAGGGGACAGTGTTTGTGTTCGGTTCTCTTGGGTCTTACAGTGTCCATCCAATTACGACACCGTCTCCCTGCGTCAGCTCCTCACCCTCCCATCTTTCCCCCCTACCCCCCCACCTCCCTGCCCACTGGCTATGTGAGTCATTACAGTACATTCAGAACCAGTACAGTTGGCTTTCCATCTTGTCCCCATATCCTGGCTAAGATTTTTGCACGCAATAAAATTCACTTCTTGTGGTGTGCGGTTTTACAGGTCTGGACACTCACACAGAGCCGGGAATCTACCACCACCGCTCCATACCAAACATTTCCATCCCACACCCACGCTCCCATTCTTCCCTTTTATACACAATCCCTCGCTGGTCCCCCTCAACCCCTGGCTCTTACTTCATCTGTTGTCCTCCCTAAAGGTTGGTGTGTGGAATCAAACAATGCATAATCTTTTGGCGTGGCCTCTTCCACTCAGCAAAATACATTCAAGATTCATTCATGGCCTTGGGTGAATCAGAGGTGGGTCCCCTTATCTTGCTTAGTTGTATTCTATTATACAGATGCATCATGGTTTGTTTACCTATTCGCCAGCCCAAGACTTCTGGGTTGTTTCCAAGTTTTGACAATTATGACTTCTAACTATAAAGTGGCTTTAAATATTTGTGTCCATATTTCTGGGGGGACCATAGTTTTCTTCTCCCTGGGGTAGGGAACTAGGAGTGAGATGGCCGGGTCATTTGATGGTACAGTTCAAATGTTCAACTGAACAATTATGTTCAATTTTAGAATAAGCTGCCAAACTGCTTTTCTGTCGTGAACAGCAATGTTGGGGCGTTGCAGTGACTCTATATCCTCTCTAGCACATGAAATTACCAGTTTAAAAAAAAAAAACTGTAGACATTCTTATAGATGTATAGTGGTATCATTTTATTTTCCTTAATTTTTTGTGAGTCTGAGCCCTTTCATATGCTTATTTCTCATCCAACTATCTTCCTTGGTAAAGTTTCTGTTCAAACCTTCAGCTCATTTTTAAAGATTGAGGTTATTTTCTTATTATTGAGTTTTGAATCTTGGCTATATTCTGGATGCTGCCTTAGTAAAAAAATGGGATTTGCAAATGTTTTCTCCCAGTCTGTGCCTTGTATTTTCAAATCTTCAGCAGAGCTTTCACAAATTTTAAATTTTAGCCTAAAGTCAAATTTGTTAAATTTTTTCTTTTGCATAAGCTTTGGGTGTTATATCTAAAAATTATTTGCCTAACCCAACATTGTGCAAGCTTTCTCTCAGGATATCTTCTAGAAGTCTTATGGTTTTAGATTTTGCATTTAGTGTATGATTCATGTTTTGTTCCTGTTTTTATACAGGATAAGGTGTAGACTAATTCCTTTTTTCCTTTTTACGTATGTGTGTCCAGTTGTTCCGGCACCACTTGTTGGGGAAACTATCCTTTCTCTATTGCAATGCTTTGTTATCTGGGCTTTCCATTTTATTCCATGGATAAATGAATGCATCCTTTCACCATTGTTACATTGTCTCGGTTAAAGTAGCTTTATAGTGTGCTTGGAAATCAGGCAGTGTGAGTCCTCCAACTTCTTCTTTTTTTCCAAACTTTTGCTAGCTATTTTAGCTCCTATGAAATTTTATACACATCTTAGAATTAGCTTCTCAAAATCAATTTGAAAAGCCCACTGGGATTTTGATTGGGGCTGTGTTTAAGCTATAGATCAATTTGGGAAGAATTTACATCTTAACAAAATTGAGGGTAGCCCCCTTGGGTCCCCTCCCACTCTGGGAGTTTTTCTGTCTTTTCAATAAATCCTGTTTTCTTAAAAAAATAAAATAAAATAAAAATGAGTCTTTCAATCTATTGACACAGTGTCTCTCCTTTTGCTTAGATTTTCTTTTATTTCATTCATCAATGATTTGTAGTTTCCTACATATGATATCCTACATTTATTTTGGCAGATTTATACTTAAGTATATTTTGGCGTTATTCTAAATGACATTTTTAAAAAATTTCTAATTTCATTGTTCTTTGGTAGCACATACAAATAGAATTTATTATTGTATGTTGATTTTGTAACCTGTAAGCTTGCTAAACTTATTTATGGATTTTAGGCGCTTTTGTGTAATAGTCTTTGGGATTTTCTTCTTATACATATGTCATATCATCTAACAGAAGGAGGTCTGTTTTTTCTTTTCTTCTGGTCTGATCTACATATTTTCTTCTTCTCTTTTTTCCTTTCTTTTAAAAAAATTTTATTTTAAATAAGTGGGTTATAATTCAGGGTTAGGTATACAAATGATCATTATGCAGGTACCCTTGTTGATGAGGTGTGTCCCCCCACCATCCCCTGGCAGTTTCCCACTACTGCCAAACCTTTTCTTATAGTTGTTCAAGATCTACTTATGAGTGAGAACATGTGATACTTGGTTCTTTGTTTCTGTGATAGGTCACTCAGTAATGTAGCCTCTAAGTTCATCCAAGTTACTCTGAAGTTTCAGAATTTTGTCTTTCTTTATGGCTGTGTAATATTCCATCATGTATATGTAACACATTTTTTTTTTTTTTTTTGAGTTGGAGTCTCACTGTTGCCCATTTTGGAGTGCAGTGGCCGCTCCCGGCCACTGCAGCCTCGACCTACTGGGCTCCGGCGATGCTTCCGCCTCAGCCTTCCAAGTAGCTGGAACTACAGGCGCCCGCTACCACACCCGGCTAATTTTTTTTTGATTTATTGTAGAGATGAGGTCTCGCCAAGTTGCCCAGGCGGGTCTCGAGCCCGCGGGCTCAGGCAATCCACTCACCTCGGCCTCCCAAAGTGCTGGGATTACAGGCTGAGCCACCGAGCCCAGCTGTAACACATTTTTTTATCCAGTCCAGTTTCGATGGGCAGCACGGTTGGTTCCATGTTCTTGCTATTGTGAATAATGCTGCAATAAACATGAGTGTGTAGGTATTTTTTCCATAGAGTGATTTGACTTCCTCTGGGTATATTTCCAGTAGGGGGATTGTGGGGTCATACAGGAGGTCGATCTTTATATCTTTTAGGAATCGCCACACTGTTTTCCACAGAGGCTGTTCTAGTTTATCCTCCCACCAACAGCGTAAAAGTGTTCCCTTTTCCCCACATCCTCTCCAGTATCTGTTGTTTTTTGAGTTATTGATGATGGCCATCCTGATTGGAGTTATGTGATATCTCAGTGTGGTTTTAATTTGCATTTCTTTGATGACTAGTGAGGCTGAGCATTTTTCATGTATCTGTTAACTGCTCGTATGTCTTCTTTTGAGAAGTATCTATTCATATCTTTTGCCCACTTTGTAAAGGGGCTGTTTTTTTTTTCTTTTCAACACGTTTGAGCTCCTTATAAATCCTAGATGTTAGGCCTTTGTCAGACATACAGTTGGCAAATAATTTTTCCCAGTCTGTGGACTGTCTGCCTATTCTCTCAATGGTTTCTTTGACTTTGCAGAAGCTTTTCAGTTTGATGAGGTCCCACTTGTGTATCTTATCTCTTATGGCATGGGCACTTGGGGTTTTGACCGGGAATTGGTTGCCAGTTCCAATTTCCATAAGGGTGTCTCCTGCATCTTCTAAGGTTCTTATAGTTCGAGGTTTTACATTTAGGTCTTTGATCCATTTAGAGTTGACTTTTGAGTATGGTGATAAGTAGGGGTCTTGTTTTAATCTTCTGCATGTGGTCAGCCAGTTTTCCCAGCACCATTTACTGAATAGGTTCTCCTCTCCCCAATGGTTGGTGGTGGAGGCTTTGCCAAAGATGAGTTGCTTGAGAAATTGAGGTTTTGCTTCTAAAATCTCTATCCTGTTCCATTGGTCTATATGCCTGTTCTTGTACCAATATCAGACTGTTTTGATTATTGTAGCTTTATAATAAAGTTTAAAGTCTGGGAGTATGATAACTCCTGCTTTTTTTCTTTTTTTTCTTTTTTTCTTTTTTTCCTACTGAGGATTGTTTTGGCTATTCGTAGTCATTTATGCTTCCATGTGAATTCTTGTATTGTCATTTCCAGGTCTGAGAAGAATGCTGCTGGTAATTTAATGGGTATTGCATTAAATCTGTAGATTGCCTTGGGTAGGACGGACACCTTAACAATGTTGATTTTTTCAATCCATGAGCATGGAATATTTTTCCATTTGTTTATGTCAGCCTTGATTTCTTTGAGCAGTGTTTTGTAGTTTTCATTATAAAGGTCTTTCTCTTCTCTGAATAGGAGGATGCCGAGGTATTTCTTTTCTTTTTTTGTGTGTGTGGCTATTGAAAATGGGATTTTGATTTTTATTTGGGTTTCTGTTGTCTATTTTTGTTATATAAGAATCCAACTGATTTTTGCACATTCATTTTATTCCCTGAGACTTGCCAAACTCCTTTAACAGTGCAAGGAGGTTTTTGACAGATTTTCTTGGATTTTCAAGGTATAGAATCATGTCATCTGCAAAGAGGGATAACAACTTCTTCTCTTCCTATTTGGATACCGTTATTTCCTTCTCTTGTCTGATTGTTCTAGCAAGGACTTCCAAAACTATGTTGAACAGGAGGGGTGAGAGTGGGCATCCTTGTCTTGTTCTGGTTTTCAGGGAAAATGGTTCCAATTTCTGTTTAGCAGTATGCTGGCTGTGGGTTTCTCATAGATGGCTCTTACTGTTTTGAGGTATGTTCCATCTATGCCTAGATGTTTGAGGGTTTTTATCAATAAGGGATGCTGGATTTTATTGAAAGATTTTTCCACGTCTAATGATATAATCATGTGGTTTTTGTCTTTACATCTCTTGGATGTTGTGTTTTTCTTTTTAAGCTCATTTTCTACATTTTTTTTTTTTTTTTTGAATTGGAGTCTCACCCTGTCACCCAGACTGGAGTGCAGTGGCCGCTCCTGGCCACCGCAGCCTCGACCTGCTGGGTTCCGGCGATCCTTCCACCTCGGCCTTCCAAGTAGCTGGAACTACAGGTGCACGCTACCACGCCCGGCTAATTTTTTGATTTATTGTAGAGATGAGGTCTCGCTTGCCCAGGCGGGTCTCGAACCCGTGGGCTCAGGCAATCCACTCACCTCAGCCTCCCAAAGGCGCGGGTTTACAGGCTGAGCCACCAAGCCCGGCTTTTTTCTACATTTTTAACAGTTTGGATTAGTTCCATATTTTGGTCCTCAAGCGCTGAGATTCTTTCTTCTGTCTGGCTAATTCTGCTTTCTATGCTTATCAGTTTGTTGCTTATTTCATTCATTGTATTCTTGATTGCTGTTGTCTCAGTCATCAACTCCTTCATTCTTTCCTCTTGTCTCTCCTCATTTCTATGTATTCTCTCTATTAATATCTTGATATCTGGGTTTGGTTTGAGACCAGTCATTCTGGGAACTCTTCACTGTTTGAGTTCTGAAGTCTGTATTCTCAGTGGCTGACCTCCCAGAGATCTGTGTGAGACTCATATTCTTCCTTTGGCTTTTCTTCATTTGCGTAGGTTTTCTTCCTCCCCCCGCATGCCCACCTTTTTTTTTACCTCTTCTTTAATTCTGTTGTTCAGTGATGTGGGGATAGCTTTTAGTTCTCTTTGCTCAATCTCCTATTCTTCCTTATGTAGATTCTCTGGTTTTCATCAGTTCTGAAGCTGGACTGGGGGTGGGGGCCTGTGCTTTTTGCAGTTTTGATATTTAATTAAGGGGGGAGCTGTGATTCAGAAGCTATCTGCAGATCCCAGTATCCACTGACAGGGGTGTGGGCCCCCGTAACCCACCTCCCACTGCCTTACAATCTGTCCATTCAGTGGGGGTGTCTGTTTGCCCCTGAAAGCAAAATGAGACGAGAAAAGGGAAAAGATAGCCAGGCTCGGTGGCTCAGCCTGTAATCCCGCAATTTGGGATGCTGAGGTGAGTGGATTGCCTGAACCTGCGGGTTTGAGACCCGCCTGGGCAACTTGGCGAGACCTCATCTCTACAATAAATCAAAAATTAGCCGGGCATGGTAGCGCACGCCTGTAGTTCCAGCTACTTGGAAGGCTGAGGAGGAAGGATCGCTGGAGCCCAGTGGGTCGAGGCTGTGGTGACCGGGAGTGGCCACTGCACTCCAGTCTGGGTGACAGAGTGAGACTCCAACTCAAAAAAAAAAAAAAGAAAAGAAAAGAAAAGGGAAAAGAATCAAAAATGGAAAGAGGAAGATGAAAGGGAGGTGGAAAGAGAGAAGAAGAAGGAAAACAGACAGGCGAACCAACTAACAAACAAACAGACAAACAAAGACAGAAAAAACAAAAAAGACAAAAACATACAGACAATCACAAAAATGAACAAACAACCCCCCCATTGGTGTGCTCTCCCCCCATTGGTGTACCCATACATAAACAGAAAGTCAAAAAAAAAACCCAAAACATTAAAATAACAGAAAAACAAAGCAAGTGCAAAATATAAGCAAAAACAGAAAGAAAGAGAGAAGAAACAAATCTAAAACAAGAAGGAAAAAAACTTGCTCTGTGGCCGTTTCTATGACTCCAGGTTCTTTTCAGGCCCCTGCCTTAGGGAGCAGCTCTGGTCTCCAGCCCCTCCCCTCTGCTCTCAGGATAGGCTGATCAGGTTGCTCTCAGCTGTGTCAGACGCCCCATGGGCTGCTGTGGGAGGAGGGTGGATCAGACCCAGACTCACCCTACTCGCCTCTGCTGCTGTCAGGTCTCCTACTCAGATCTGACCTGTCTGTGCCTGTTCCAGCGTGGGGGAGGGGTGTCTGTCTCTCTGAGTCAGATGAGAGGATAGCCTCTGGGTGCCAAGATGGAGGTTGGGTAGCAAGTCTCTGTCTGGAAGTCTCTGCCCCTCCAGGACCAGAAGATGGCACTCGCTGGCATCTGGTCACGGGTGTTGGAGCTTTATTCCAGATTTTTGCCACCTGCCTTCTCCACAGTTTCTCCCACTCGTGCGCGGCCTGCTGCTGCAGGTGATGGTGTGGGCCGGGTGCCAGGTGGTGAGGGGTGGCTGTTCTCTGCTGCCTCCTCTCAAGAGAGCCCCGAGGATGGCAGACCATCCTGCACACCCAGGTCTCCAATCTCAGGGCGGTGGGGGGTTGCAGTCAAATCTGGAGGAGAGCCCCAGATGCATGCACCCAAGTCTCCCCTCAGATGGGCTGTCACTCACCCACCAGCACTCCCCCACTCAGGCAGAGAGTATTTATGGACACTTGCTTTTGTGGAGACTCTCACAGTCTGATCTGATCCATCATCATCTTGCCCAAAACCCTCTTTCTTTCTTTCTAAAAAAAATAATCACAATGGCTTGGAGTTCCAGCATAATGGTAAATAGATATGATGAGAGAGGACATCCTTGGCTTGTTCCCTCCCAATCTTAGGGGTTAAACATTACCTTCCACCATGTGTTCCCTAGAGAGATTTTTTTTAAGGTGCTTTTTATCAGGTTAAGCCCCTTCCATTTACAGTCTTCCAAGAGTTTTTTTTTTTTAATCATCCATGGGTGTTGAATTTTATCAAATCCTTTTTTTTCTGCATCTGTTAACATGATCATATGGTTTTTATTTTTAAGCTATTAATATGATGAATTACATTGATTTATTTATAATGTTGAACTAGTCATATGTTCCTGTAGTAAGCCCCACTTTGTTGGCATGTATTATCCTTTTTCTAGTTTGCTGAATTTGATTTTTCAATGTTTTCTTCAAGATTTTTGTCTATGTTTATGTCTGTAGTTTTCTTTCTTGTAATATCTTTGTCTGTTTTTGGCATTGGGATGGGACATCCAATACAAATAAAATGAACTGGGAAGTATATTCTCTTCTTTTTATTCAGAAAGAGTTGTGCAGAATTATATTATTCTGTCCTTTAAAATTGGCCAGATTCACCAATGAAACCATCTGGGTCTGCAGTTTTCTTTATGGAAAAATTTGTAATAACAAATTCCATTGATTTCATAGATATAAAACTGCTCAGGTTATCTATTTCTTCTTGACTAAGCTTTAGTCGTTTGTGTCTTTCAAAGAATTGGTCAAATTTATTAAGTTGTGTGCCCTTAATTTTGATGAGGTTGTGCCACTCTGAGCTAATGAACACAGGGCAAGATGAGCAGAAGATAACAACTAGAAAAAGACTGACTTTAAAAAACATTGGCTATTCCAGCTCTTTTTTGGCCCCATGTGAATTTTAGGATTATTTTCTCTAGTCCTGTGAAAAATGATGTTGGTAGTTTAATAGGGATTACATTGAATCTGTAGATTACTTTGGACAATGTGGTCATTTTAACACAGTCAATTCTTCCAATCCATGAGCATGGGATGTTTTTCCACTTGTGTTCTCTGCAATTTCTTTTATCAGTGTTTTGTAGTTCTCCTTGTAGAGGTCTTTTACCTTCTTAATTAAATATATTTCTAAGTTTTTTGGTATGTGTGTGTGTGTGTTTGGGTTGGCAGCTGTTATAAATGGGATTCAGTTCTTTATTTGATTATCAGTTTGGTCACTTTGGGGGTTTAGCAGTGCTACTGATTTGTGTGTTGATTTTGTAACCTGAGACGTTACTGAATTCATTTAAGAAGTCCAGGCAGTGGCTCAAGCCTGTAATCCCAGCACTTTGGGTGGCTAGGTTTACAAAAAAAACAAAAAAAACAAAAAAAACAAAAAAAACAACAAAAAAAAAGAAGTCCAGGGAGCCGGGCTCAGTGGCTCAGCCTGTAATCCCATGCCTTGGGAGGCTGAGGTGAGTGGATTGCCTGAGCCCACGGGTTTGAGACCAGCCTGGGCAACTTGGCAAGATGTCATCTCTACAATAAACCAAAAAATCAGCCCAGCATGGTTGCACATCCCTGTAATTCCAGCTATTCGGAAGGCTGAGGTGGAAGGATCGCCGGAGCCCAGCAGGTTGAGGCTGCAGTGGCCAGGAGCGGCCACTGCACTCCAGTCTGGGCAACAGAGTGAGACTCCAACTCCAAAAAAAAAAAAAATAGTTCAGGAGTCTTTTGGAGAAGTCTCTAAATTTTTCTAGGTGAAAGATCGTGTCATCAGCCAACAGATAGTTTGGCTCCTTCTTTTCCAATCTGGCTACACTATATTTCTTTCTCTTTCCTGATTGCTCTGGCTAGGAC
>CAUYQG010241226.1:0-27595 GCA_963574415.1 Tarsius wallacei | reverse complement strand
CGCCCGGCTAATTTTTTGATTTTATTGTAGAGATGAGGTCTCGCTTGCCCAGGCGGGTCTCGAACCCGCGGGCTCAGGCAATCCACTCACCTCAGCCTCCCAAAGGCGCGGGATTACAGGCTGAGCCACCGAGCCCGGCTCATAATGGCTTTTGAGAAGGTAGAAACCCAGGAGGAAACTTGCTAGAAAAAGGACTAGAGAAGCAGGTAGTGGCCAAGTCACAAAAGTTCATATTTGTACCTTAAATATCTTGTTTTTGATTTTGTAAGAGATGGGAAAATTGACGAGTTTTAAAGAGTGGAGTGCCATAATCAAATTTATATCTTAAATACATCATTGTGGTACCAGTGTAGACATTGGACAAAAAGTAGTAAAAGGAGATTAGTTAAAAAGCTATTGAAATGGCTTATGCCAGGTATGTGAGGAGCCAAAACGAGGAATGAAGAAAAAAGAGTGGAAGATAATATAGATTCAAGAAAGTAGGTACAACTGGCAAAAAATTAAAGACTGAATGAACATAGTCATTTAACAAAAAAGTGTTTTAGATGGAGGAAAATGACTTAGCAGGTACAAACAATACATAAATTCTTTTTTGAACATGTTAAAAATATAGTGATTATAAGGGTATTAAAATGGTTATATCCAGGATATATATCCAGCAAGCATCTGAATCATGAAAGAGGTCCAGGCTACAGGTAAAATATTCCAAATGCTCAACAAGCATATGACAGTCAAATGTGTGAAAGAATTACTAGTATATTGCTTAAGTAGAAATACTCATTCCCTCATTGTTTCTTTCATATATTCCTTCTCAATAAATATTTAATGAGCACCTACTACACGGCAGGCATTGTTCTAGGCTCTGTGGATTCGGTAATGAACAGAACAGTCTCTGTCTTCACAGAGCATGGATTTTAAACCCAGATTAGAAAGAGTATAAAGTCAGGCAGTAGTGTTGATACAGGAAGAGAAGATCTTAAAGAGACAAAGCAAGAGGAGGATCAGGAGAAATAGGCTTTTAGAATTGAAGGAAAGAGGAAATGTTAAAGACAAAGGAGCAGTCAACAATGTCAAACATGGCAGAAATGTTGGGTAAAATAAGACCTAAAAAGTGACCATTGGGTATGGCAATATAGAAGCAATGCTGGCCTAGATAGATGTAGTTTTAATGGAGTGATGGGGCATAAACTAGATAGCAGTGTCCAGCTTATAGAAAGTTGGAGACATGGTATAAAATACACATAAAAGAAACTTGAGTGAAAAGTGAAAGAGAAAGAAAGGAAGGCAGCTAGAGGGAGTAGGACATTCAGTCTAGAAAGCTTGAAAACCTTGTCTTTTTCCCTAATTTCTCATTTCCAGTGGACTCTTAATATCTTTACTTTCACATCCCATCAACAAGTAAAACCCAATAACCAGCAAAAGCATTAGAAATCCCTGTTTCTGGCTGGGTGCAGTGGCTCAAGCCTGTAATCCCAGCTCTCTGGGAGGTCGAGGTGAAGGGAGTGCTTGAGCCCATGGGTTCGAGAACAGCCTGGGCAACTTGGTGAGACCTCATCTCTGCAATAAATTGAAAAAAAAAAATTAGCCGGGCATGGTAGCACGTGCCTGTAGTTCTGGCTACTTGGTAGGCTGCGGTGGAAGGATTGTCTGAGCCCAGCAGGTCGACGCTGGGGTGGCTGTGAATGTTCCACTGCACTCCAGCCTGGGTGACAGAGTGAGACTCCAACTCAAAAAAGAAAAGAAAAGAAAAGAAAGAAATCTCTATTTCTGCACGTGCCCTCACTATTCCTATTCCTAGACATCCTGGCTTTAAACTTCACCTCCTTTCCATAATTGGATATCTAGTCATTGCAAGATCTTTCTCTTTAGTTTCTATTACTATCTCTCTACTATAGACCCTTAATAATCTCACACAGTCTATTTTGCCAGCCTAGCAAAAGTTTTCTCTTCTCTTGTCTTTTCGCCTAACAATCCATATTACTCTTCATTTTGAAAATTATCTTGTTAAAAAACAATACTATTCATGTTGCTCCCCTGATTTAAAGGCTTTAAGAGCTTTCTAGTGACAGCCAAATAAAGTACAAGCTCATTAAACTGGTATTCTAATTTCTCCACAATATCATTCCAATTAATCTTCTGTATCTTATTTTAATTCCTCTCAAAAGGAACCCCGGTATTAAGTAAGATTGGCCTGTTCATTGTTTCCTGATTACATTGTTCTCCCCTTGGCCATTAATTTTCTTTTACACTGTTCACATTTTATCTATCCTTTAAGTCCCAGTTCCGTTGTCATCTTTATTTTTTTTTCAGAATTTCTATCCTTTTATCCTTTGAACCTTTATAATACCTAGCTCATAGTGATGCTCCTTGTATTATACATACTTGACTATTATGCTTACAATCTCTCCCATACTTTAAGATCTATGAGAGTGGAGATTATATTTAATATGAGAGTAGGGGATCAGCTGGGAGAACTGCCAGGAGCTACCACCAGAGAAAGATGAAAATGCTGGAATGATACACTCTAATTTATGACTGCCTGTACTATCAGTATCTTACAAAAGAAACATAGGAGATGTTTAACAAACATCTATATCTCCTAATGATACAAAAATATAAAATTTTAGAACTCAAAATGACCTTAGAGGTAATGCAATCTAACTCTTTTATTTTATAAATGAAATAATTGAAGCTAAAAAATGTTGAATGACTTGTCCAAAGTCATATGGCTGGTAAGGGACAAAGCAGTACCACAAATTCCATTTCCTGGCTCTTAGTCTGGTTTTCTTTCCATTTCATTACAGCACCTGTTTGGGAAGCTTGAGTTGAGTCATCAACATCATTGTCAACAATATCCTTGAGTTTGGCACCATCATTAGCGCCAAAGACATAGAGTCCTTTCCAGTCTCACCAGTTTATTAGTTCAAAACTTAATGAAAATCTGGGAGAAGGCTCAAGCTGCCCATCCAACTTACCAGACGAAAGAGGGAAATGGTGTTCCCAGTGATGTTATAGTGGGTCAAAACCTCAGGATCAGTGCTGATTCCAAATGACACATCTTGGAATTTTTGCACGATGCTGTGGAATACAGAAACTACTGGTATTTCTAAATCCTAAAAACAAGAGATAAAAAACCCACAGAGGTTATTTTGGAGGGGAGGGACACAGGATATAAAAGAGAAATATGCTCACTCAGTGAAACACTATTTACCACTAAGAATGCAGGCTAACTTTGCAGTGGCATTCTTGAATTTTTTGGGTTATGTGTGTTAATAGGTATCCATCAAAACTGTAGCTAAGCCTGAGACTCCTGTCAGGGCTTGTCACAGAGCTTGAGGTTTACTATAGCTGAGAGGGGCCTCAAAATCATAAAAGTCTGCAGAGCTGGGCTGAGTTATTTCTGATACACCTGAGGAGTAACTGGGAAACAGTTTGTGGAGGAAAGGAAAAAAATGCAAAAATAAGAAATAGATGCTTTCGAAGGGGCCCCCAAAGGAGAAAAAGAATAAAATAAATTAAAATAGAAGCTTAGAAGTTTTATTAAGAGAGGTTTGTGTAGGATGCGGAAGAACAGTCCCACTCCTGCCATCGTCCATAAGCCCGAGCTTTGCACATGAAGATGCTGTTCCGGCATTTAACTCTGCAGCCCAGGCCTGCAGGAGGGAGCAGACAAGTCACTTCTGAGCAAGGATTCCAGGTCTTCCATCATTTTCCCTACTGTTACAGGACCTCTATCCACAGCAGCTGCAGGCAATTAACAGGAACAAACATATTTTTTCCTGAATCTCCCTGGGATGAACGAGGAGATGTGCAGGGAAAAAGAAGAGCAAAGTACCAACTCTCTCCACTTGACACATCTGGGTTCAAGCAGAGGGGGTTGGTACCTTGCTCTTCTGAAAGGGTGTGTGATATTCATTAGAAGCTATGAATGATTATTAATTGAGGCTTCCTCTCTTATTCTGCTCTTTCAAGTGGAATCGTTCAAGGATCAAATGATGGCATCTGGTGGCTGTTTAAGTCACTGCACACTCCTCCCGTCCCACTCTTTTGCCCTCCCTGTCTTTCTGAGGGTGGCTGTTTTTGTCTGCAGCTCAGATTTCTCATCACTGAAAAATGTACTCCCTGTCTTCTTCCTCCACTTGTATCTCATTGCAGCTATTTCCAGCTGTGTACACAGAATAGACAGGGTAACTGTGAGTTGGAATTAGTGAATGGAAACCGACAAGCAAGTTGGCCATGGGAGAGTAGAGGCTTGGTCGGCTGGGAGAACTGCCAGGTGCTACCACCAGAAAAAGATGAAAATGCTGGAATGATGCCCTCTCGTTTACGACTGCCTTTTTTTAGACAGGCAGCCAATCTGGAAGATGGAGAGTAACACCTTCAATGTACAAAGTACCATCTTTTTCCAACATCTCAGAGAAGGCAAAGAAAAAGAAAAACGAGAGCCTGCATATTTGGGGAAAGGCTTTCAACAGAGGTAATTACTGACGAATGCCCAGAGGCTTCCGCACACAAGAAAAGTGTTGTTGGATGATGAAAGTTGGGTCTACTCTGGCCCCTGCCTATTCATAGGGTGCTACAGGAGTAGAGACTAAGGGCATTTAGGACAATGGTCAGGTTTGATAAAGTTTGTGTTTTTCCCACAGATACTAACTTAAGCTTCAGAGCATCCATAGATGAGATCCAGTCATCAGAGTCAGAATTCTTGGAACAAGTACAAGAAAGACATAATTCAGAGACTGGGGATGTCTTGAAATTAAGAGGTCTGGCCAGGCGTGAGAGGATTGCCTGAGTCCGGGGGTTTGAGACCAGCCTGGGCAACTTGGTGAGACCTCATCTCTACAATAAATCAAAAAAATTAACCAGGCACTGTGGCACATGTCTGTGGTTCCAGCTAATTGGAAGGTTGAGGCAGAAGCGGGTCGAGGCTGCAGTGGCTGTGAGCGTGCCACTGCACTCCAACCTGGGCAACAGAGTGAGACTCTGACTCAAAAAAAAAAGAAGAAAAAAAAGAAAACTAAGAGGTCTCAACTGACAAGCTGAAAGCAAACTCTTGTCTCTGTTTCTAATGCAGCGTCACCTGGCCAGCAGGTGACTGTTGTGGCTTCCTTGAGGTAGAACATTTCTGGCTTTTGAGAGAATAGCAAACGGGGTATCTTGACTAACCTGGAAGAAACCAACAACAGCCACCTCAGCAGCAGCGATGAATTCCATGGCAGCTGGAACATCTGTGAGCTGCAAGGGTTCCTGGACAGCACCAGGACCATCTAGTCAGAGAGAGAGAGAAAGAGAGAGAGGCAGAAGATGTCAGAGAACTGAGGGGAGAAGCAGTACTAAATAATGAGGGTATTTATATATTTTCTCTCCATACTAAGGCCAAGGAGATCATAATTTCTAAGAGTGCTGTTAGCATTCCAAGGGTTTCTTTCTTTCTTCCCTGCCTCTTTCTTTCTTTTCTTTCTTTCTCTTTCTTTCTTTCTTTTCTTTCTTTCTTTCTTTTTCTTTCTTTCTTTCTTTCTTTCTTGCTCGCTTGCTTTCTTGCTTTCTTTCTTTCACATATAGAGGGTGATCCTACTTATGGTCTCTCTCTCTGAAGGATACTGCCAGACTTTTCTCCTCTCCACTGGAAAACACACATCTTACCCAGCATTTTCTGGGAAGTTTTCTAGGTTTGGAGGATATCTAGAAAATACCCAGAGAAAATACCCAGAGAACTAACATGTTCCCTTCCCTCTTCCTAACAACAGTTTCACCCTGTGGTCACCCAAGTGCATTTTTGTTTTACCTGAGGATTTCTTAACTGCTGTAGCAACTTCTAGGGCCAGCTCACATGTAAGGAGAAATAGAAGCAACAGGTATCTGGACTGGGCAGCTTTCATTGTCTCTCTCGTTCCTGCTCCAACCCTGGACTTTGTGTTTTAGGATGCCGGCTCAGGGTGGCCCACTCTGTAGCTAACAGGCTGTGGGGTTATTAGTGCTCTGGGAACTTCACAGCTGGCTTTAGAGGAACCTTCAACTTCTGAGATAAGAGACCAAGTCTAATGACAGGGCCTCAGAACATAACCAACCAGGAGAAAGTTAGGTCAGTTTATTTAAGTAAAAAAGTTAAATATTCTATGCCAGGCACTGACCTAAGTACTAGGGGTGAAAAATAACTATGATCTGATCCTGCTTTTGCCAGGTCAGATTGTCAATGGGAGAGATGAGCAAATAAAAATATTATTTAAATATAAAATGAAAAATGAAGGCCAAATGTAGTTGCTCATACCTATAATCCCAGCACTAAGGGAGGCCAAGGTGGGGGGATTGTTTGAATCCAGGAGTTTGAGACTGACCTAGACAACATTGCAAGACCTTTTCTCTAGAAAAAAATTAGTTGAACTTGGTGACACGCCTGTTGTTCCAGCTACTTGAGAGGCTGAGGCAGAAGAATTACCTGAACCCAGTAGGTCAAGTCTGCAGTGAGCCATGATTGTCCTACTGCACTCAGCCTGGGCAGTAGAGTGAGACTCTGACTCAAAAATAAAATAAAATAAAACAAAACAAAATGTGATATAGAAAAATCCATAGTGTGCTACGCAAGTACAGACTCGGGGTATTTAGGACAATGATTGGGTTCAACGGAAGTATTCTTCCTGCAGAGGATACCCAGGCAAAGCCCTGGGTATTTAAGATTTTGCCAGGCAACAAAAAGTAGAAAGGTAGTTTTATGTAGATAACTAAAGCACAGGCATGCAAATATAATGTACGAAAAAATTATTAGTAACTGAGAACGATGAAAAGAAAGGGAATGATAAATGTGGGCAGAAAGGCATGCTGGTGCCAGCTCTCAGCAGGGCTTTGTATGATAAGCTAAGTGTAGGAGCTTCAACTTCATTCAGCAGGTGATGGGAGCCCACTGAAAAGTCTTAAGCAGGAGAGAAGGACAAAATTTGATTTGGCCCAGAAGTGCCTGTGGGAAACACAAGATAAGACTTCCACAAGCTTTGGGATATATAGGTCTCAAGCTTAGAAGAAGTTTCCACGTGAAAAAAATTGTAAGTAAATCAAATTTTCCACTATCTGTATTCCGAATGCTCATTCCAGTTGCAGCATAACAGGAGGACCAATCTGTTCTCAATGATGTTGATACCTCCTGTAGTACATTTTCCCAACCCCTGAGGAAACTGAACGTGAACCATCCAGTTACCACATTTGGTTGAAGGAAGAAGAAAGCAGAGAAATGAAGGTCTCAGTCAGAACATGCAGTCGTTGTTTTATTCTTATTTTTTTGTGTTGTTTACAGTGTCTCCCATGAAAGAAGAGCCCCATTTGGCAGGGGATATGACTAGAGATTCATTGGGCCAGTGACAACCACAAAATAATCTAGGCATGGGAATGAACTACTGTGACCTAAGGCAAAGGGACTATTGTGATAGTTTGCCCATTTCCTGGCCTCTAGTTGTTCAAATGAAAATAAGAGAGGGAAACATTAAATGATTGTGTATTGAGATGGAAGATCTGTCCCTGATGGAGGATCAGAGAAAACAGGCAGGGCAGAAACCTGGTTTTAAGCCTGTTGTGCTAGGAACCACTTTGAGAGACAAAGCGGGATCAGATGCATCTAAAGGGAATGTGGGCAGTGTTGGAGAGGGACCCAGTTGTGGACAGAGAGGAGAAAGAGGGTGATGACCACAGCTGGGGGTGGTTCTTCCAGGTGGCAAGGTAGGGAAAGGGACAGGCAGATGTTCTCATTCTGTCCAATCCTTCTTAATGGACAGGTTCCACTCCCAGGTGAGGTGGTCGTGCTTGTCATCGTCGGTGAAGAAGGACTTGTTGTGGTATGTGCCCCGGGCCAGCATGCCTTTGGGAGCCTCCTCAACTGGAGTAAGGAACTCATACTCCTCAGGCCGAGGCCCATAGCTGCCAACCATAAATGTTGCTTTATCCACTAGCAAGAAAAAAAAAAAAGCTCATTAGGGTAAGAGTCTGATAAAGGAAAAACACACACTGCAAACTAGAGAATTTGGAGATCAGCTTACAAGAATGAAAAGCAATAGTTTCTAAGCCTGGCTAAGCATCAGATTTACCTGGGACATCTTTTTTTTTTTTTTTTTGCAATGCCTATTAATAATACAGTTTTCTTTGCCTCCCCTCCCAAGAGCTATGGTTCAGTAGCCTGCCATGGGTTCTAAGGGTCAATCTAAAAACACCACAGCTGATTCTGACTCTCAGGAAAGTTGGGAAACTGGTGTTTTAGATCAAGGAGAATTAAGACTCTTTTTAATGGAGATATAGGAGATTATACCGTTAAAAAAACCCCAAAACTAAACAAGTTGAGACCTGAGTTCTGATCTCAGGCCCGAAACCACCTAAGTCACATAGCATTTTTGTGCCTCCATTTCCTTGTCTACATAATAGACTTTAAAAATCTTCTATGTACAAACTATCATTCTATGAACATATCAGTTGGGGAAGATAAGGTAATAGTGATCACAGTGGGCAAAATTCATGGATAGAATAATTGGATGGAAAGGGAAAATCAGTAAATTGGTTTAAAAAAAAAGTGAAGTACTGGGGCAAATAGTGAAAATAGTCAAACAAATGTATTTATAGGTAGGTAACTTGGATATATATTAAGAAAAGTTGGGGACTAGAAAGTATAAATAAGGGTAGGTAGATAGACAAGTAGCATATAATTGGCTAAGTGTTGCTAAGAAGTTTGAAGGAACAGCTGCAGACATGCCTTTGTCCTTTGGAAAACAGAAAATTGAACTATTTTTTCATGAGACTAAGTATTGGAAAGGCCAATCAATACTTTTCAGGCTGATGACATTCTCTGGGATTTGAGCAGTTATCTAGTTCTCTATGTCAGGAAAATTTCTTAGACAATTTCTCCCCTCTCTTTTGTTTGTTACTTTGGCAGAATAGACCTATGTGTGTCACTGTTCCCCACATCTAGGGAAGAGAGCCTCTCAGGTGAAAAGAAGCTGGAAAGGTGCATCCATCACCTTCCTACCTCTCAGTTCTCTCTGCCCATATTAATGAAAAAAACAGAAGGCAGGTTTCCAAGGCACGTCGAGAAGAACTACAGATTAGGTAATGTTGTCATATAATTTGTTTCAGTTAGATAGGTTTTCTCAATACCAGAAAGGATATATTTTTTAAAAATTTCTGTGTTAGGAAATTGAGCACTGCTTCCCTTGTCCCCTGTACCACCTCCCAACTCCCACCCTAACACATATACCACTGGGCAAGTCTTTCCTGTCTAGGATTTCTCTGACACTGGGTTTTATACTTGTGAACTGCTTTTTATACTTTTGAAAGTATTTTTATATTCTTTGTTTCATTCAAACTGGTTTTGGTTACTCTTACCCTTTGTGAGTAATAAAGTTGAATTCCAGAAGCTGATTGCTGAAGGATATTGGCTGACTCAGTCTAAATTAGGTCTCCTTAACGTTGGCCTTGCTATTAATGTTGCAGTCAGAGGTGTATGTGTGTCTTTTTCTAAGGTGAACATCCATAGCGTTTATCAGATTCTTACATGAGGTATGAAGATTGTCAGCAACTGGAAGTTTAAGTATCAGTGATAAGCAGTTTGGGACAGTGTAAAATGTGAGATCTCTTACCTTTCACCCCAGTCCGGTAGGTGTGTTGAACATATTTCAGGCCTGACACAATATCCTTATTCACCTGTAGGTGGTAAGGATCCAAGAAATTCAGATTAAAGAGGGTCTTTTTATTTCTCCTCATTTTTCATGTTGATTCTGCCTAGTTGAATCTTCTCTGAGGATGAAGAGACTGAAGATTTAGTTTAAAATAAGTGTTTCTAACTGGGTGTGGTGTTGTGTGTCTGTACTTCCAGCTACATAGAAGGCTAAGGAGGAAGGATCGCCTGAGCCTAGCAGGTCAAGGCTGCAGCGGCCATAAGCATGCCACTGCACTCAGTCTGGGCGACAAGAGTGAGACTCCAACTCAAAAAAAAAAAAAAAAAAAAGAATAAGTGTTTCTACAAACACTTTAGCATGGTCATGAGGCAGAAATCAGAGAGATCACAAGACTCACTGTTGCCAAACTGGTTTTGATCATCGCATATTATGATGTTTTTCTGGGGAGTGGGAGGAGAAATGGTTTATTAAATCATTGTCTCAACATTCTTCATCATATTTCTCCTTTTTCAGTGGTACAAGGAATGGTGTTGAGCTCCCCCTCCTAGATACTACTGGCCAGAAGACCATCCTTGTCTTAGGAAGGGTTTTACAGATACCAATGGAAAATGTTGTGTAAATAGCTGAAAAGCCATAACCTCAGAAATGATCCACCTAGCACATGAAAAACAAACAACAAGAAGGAAAGCCGTAATGGAAAAACAGGTCTGGAAGATGGTTGTGCCTGTAATATAACTGAGATTGGAGTCTAGAAGTGAAGAGATGGGCCACACAAAACCTTCCTCATCAGGAATGGGTGAAATCCACTTGCATCTGGCAAGCATTTTGGATGTCTGTCATTTTCAGACCTTGTCTGAGATCTTGCTATTTTCCCAAGCCTTTCAAAGAAAATTTACTAAAGCAGAATGAAAATGTAGACAGCCCAAGAACTTTGTTTTTCCATGATTCATTTTACCTGGGACTGACCTAGGGTGTCTGTTAATTTTATGCAATGGTCATGTCTATACAAACAAATTAAAGTGGACATTGCGTCATTAGCTGCAGGTCTTGGTTAACTATTCAGCAATATGAAGAATTAAAGCATCTTCAAATAATTCTCCCCCAACAGTAATTATGGCTCCTTTTCTGTGTTGGTTTAACAATAGTTAAACCAATTAGCTATTGCTGTCTTTTCTTTTGTTGGCTGTCAGGTAGCAGAGCAATAAGCACTGCCAGCCTGGATTCTAGACGTAAATCTGTAGTATAAACCTATCAAAAGCAGGCAGGAAACAAAACAAAAAATCAAGCTTCATTGAAGAGACTGTGATAAAATGAAGCCCAAACTTTCTAATTACTCTGATGTAGCTCATTGGAATAGGGAAAATGATTGCATCTTTCTAGAAGTCCCCAGGCTTGTTCCTTGGACCTAGTGAGAGATGTGACCTGGTAAGAAAAAGACCTAAGAAGAGGAATGGTAGTGGGACAGCAATAAGGACTTCGAGACAAAGAGTTTTTTTTTTTTTAACCACTGCTCCATGGAGGGTCGTTTGAATATAAACACATTTGGGATAGGTAAGAATGAAAATTATGAATATTCATAGTATCCACATCTTCTGCCCTCACCTCCTTCTCCATTTTATCTCCAACCCCAGGAGGAAGAAGCCTTGGTGATATGAATAAAAGTGAGACATGCTGAAGTCAGAAATAAGACATTTTCTTGGGAGGCAGAAAGAAATAGAAGAAGGAATTAAAAGAACCATTCTAGGCTAGGTCTTCAGAAAGTGCTATAAAGTTTGGGAAGAGAAAAAGAAGAACATTGAGAGTAACTAACAGAGATAATGAAACAAGATTTCAGGATGTGTTACAGATGCTATAAATGCAGACGTTCTTGATCATTTTCGCAGTGACATTAGTAAGGATTTAAATTGATTTTTATTATTTTCAGCTTTGACCTGGCATTTTTTCTAACTGTAGCTCCACACTGGGCCAGGTCACAGCAGGTGGTTCAACTTTATTTAGGTTACACAGAGAGTGGTCAAACCTCTGAAGTGGCTGGGACTTGAAAACCCCTTTCTGTGTTCTCCTCCTGCATCACCCTAATGTGTATCCCCGATACCCAGGCCCACATCAGCATTCCTCCTTGGCCTCCCCACCCATAGCAGAAGCCCATGCTCCAAGGCTTTCCTGCTCATTCACATCAAAATTTACCTTTAATTTAATTTACATTTAATTTAATAAAAACATGCTTACTAAATCGACAGATTAATGCAATAGTATCAATGATTACAAATTGAACTGTTGTGCAACCCATTCTAGGCACATTTGGACACAATGCCTTACAAGCCCCTAGGTGCTTCAGTAATAAGTAATATGCCAGGAAACAAGTAAGTGAACCATAGCTTGGTGCCTATTATAGACTGTCAACAAATATTTCCAGGATGAAATTATTTTGAGGCATATTTGGACGTGGTGGGAAGTGATTATCCATCGACCCTGAGTCATATCCTGCACCTCAAGGAAGAAGGTCCCAGTGAGCAAATAGAGAGGGCAGATGGAGTAGACCTTGGTGGAGCCCAGGTCCTGGAGAATATGGCTGCATGGGAATGAGGGGCAGACGAGGCAAACACAAACCATTAAATGCAAACAGTGTGTTTCTGAGATACTTGTTTTCAAAGTCAAGGTTATTTTTCTTGAGATTTTGGTTACAGATTGAGAAATACGCCTATTCATTAGATGTCAGTTTATTTCTTATTTTGTTTTGCTCTTACCTGGTCACCTGCTCCACAACTATAATTGTAATGTTTAGTTATTAGGAAATACCACACTCCTTGGATTTATGTAATCACTGAGCAATTAGAGCTAGGGCCTTATTTGTTCTGTTTTCTTTTCCTGTTAGTTTATTCCTTCATTTGTCTATTTCACAATATATATTTACTGAATAACTACTGTGCATAAAGTTTTGTGTAAACTATTTTTCAAGAGTGGTGTATAATTTCACTCTAGTTCAAGATGTTTAGGTTATATAAGGAAGAAATGACACAAATGGTACCATACAAAGCAATGTGTGTCTTAAGGATGTATTAGAAGTTCACAGAGAGAGGGATCCCTTTGGCTTAAGTGATAGAGAGCTCAAGGGTTCCTGGCTAGGAAAAGATACAAAGTAAGTGTGGGTTTCAATAGGTAGAGCTCAGAGTTGGGAAGAGAACGTTCTAAACCCAGGTAAGGGGTGGGGAGTGGTGAAACAAACAAAAACTATGCCAACAAAGTTGAATATGGAATTTAGTCACTGGTTACAGGAAAGACTTAAAGGTTATAAAAATATCCAGGACAAGATACTTACTTTGAAGTTAATTTTGACTTTATACTCAACACCTTCCTTTAGCACAAAAGTTTCTTTTTTGAGAGCTTCAAGATCCCCTGTAGAAGAGGATTTAGACAGAGTTTATCATTCTCAAATGCAGATATATACAAATTGAGGAAAGACATTTAAACTCCAGAGCCATTTGTTGGGCCCATTAGAGCACACATTTTATTGTGACTAAGAGTCAAGTCCTTTCCAAAGACTTAGGTCGTGAGGAGATGGAGAGAGACTGGGAAGGTGGGTATTGCAGAAAAGAAAAAATGGACATCTGAAGGTAATAATCAATTCAAAGAGCATTTGAGATTAGTTCCTGTACACACACACACACACACACACACACATACACACACACGTCTGAAATTTTACAGATCAGTTGTAAAAGAAACTTGATCATTCCCCTGCCCTCAAGTTCAACAACATTATAAATATGCAAGACATCATCAGTAATGAGTCATGAAGATAAATCTTTTTTAGTTGCCAATACTAAAAACAAGTTTTAATCAAGCATTTAGAGCACAGTCTGAATTATCTTTTTATTCTATTTAAGATGATATTATTACCTTAGGTCAGACAAAGAAGAGAGAAAAGAATGTGTCTCTACTTCCCACTTTAAACAGTTTGAGAAAAAACTTACATGTATATAAGAGTGCCAGCGATTTGTTTTTATAGATTAGGTAATGTTTGTGGCATTTTCTAGCTTTTAGAAATGTACTTGTTTTCTTTCTTTTTATCATTTGAAATATTCACTTTTGTACTTTTATTTAATGCAAATTTTATATTATTTTTCTTAGAGAAGATCACTTAAGTTATAAAATCTTCTGGCTCCACAAAACTGGGATCTAAGTCTGATCCCCATACCTTGGTTACAGAGAACATCATTCTCTGTTCTTTTCTTGATGTGATCCTTTATAATTGGATATTTAAGGATGTGTGTGTGTGTGTGTGTGTGTGTGTGTGTGTGTGTGTTGCATAGCTCTATGCTTGTGCTTCATGAACACGGCTGGTACCAGTATACGGGGGAGTGGGACCCAAAAACCCCAGAATTTATTTATAAAAATTATATATTTATTCTTACATGTTTAAACTTCAGTCACCTTCAAAGTACTCTCTGTTTGATGCAATACACCTATTGAATCACCTGTTTTTCCACTGCTCAAAACAGTTTTTGAACTTTTCAATTTTGATGCCTTTCAGTGCTTCTACCATTTTTTGTTTCACCTCTTCCATATTGGCAAAACATTTCCCTTTGAGGACATTTTCATCCAGGAAAGCAGAAAAAGTTGCTTGGGGCAAGACTGGTTGACTAGGGAGGGTGGGCCAGTAGGGTCATGCCATTTTTGGCCAAAAACTGCTGAACACTCAGCGTAGTCTGAGCAGGTTGTTCATGTACATCACCCATCATGAAGTGGGCAAACACATTGAAAGGATCTCCCTCCAGAGTTCACTGAAACCAAATGCAGCCTCTCACAACAACACTAGCTATTACATTGATGTTGATGGGTTCCTAGAACACTTACTTAGTGGGAAGCTTGTACTACAAGGGGCCCACCCTTCAAAAAATAATTCAATTTTTTTTGAGGGTCCTCCCTTGTATACCTCTGGGATTCACCTCAGTAACTTTGTGAAAGAAAACCAAATTTGGGTTCTCTTTTCTGGGAAAATGGACAGAGACTGAGTTTTCTTTTCACTAGCATCAGGCTTTCTGAACAAAACAGATTTCCTTAGCAATAATTCAGACCTTGCAAACCAACAGCTGTATCTGGTAATGTTACACAATTGTTCAAAGGAAGAGGTCGGAGTTCTGGTGAGAGAGTGAGTTTCTGTCCTAGAGAGATGTGAGGTGTGGGGGTAGCTGAATTTGTGTATGTCTGCTCTGATGATTTCAGTTGAACAGGAAGTGTGTCTTTTCAGCCTCTGACTTCCTCCCTCTGACAAAAAAAAAGCCCATATAAGGTAAAGAGTAGATAAGTCCTGTGAGAAGAGAACTGTCTTGCTGCTAAGCCTACTGTTCTAGGCTTGTGCTTTGCTCTGTCTCATAAGGGTCTAATTTTTAAATTTGGTAACTTTCTTTTCTACTAAAGACCTGCCTTTGATGCCTCTAATCTCCCTTTCTGTGCTCCTTGTCTCATTTCCCCACAATACCCACCTTCCTAGTCTCTCTTAATCTCCTGAAGACCTAAGTCTCAGGAAAGGACATGACCCTGAATCACCATACAAATAGAAGAACAACATCTTAATTTGTGCCCCTTTGTAATGGGAGTTGTTTATTTAAGTTTTAAGCTAAAATTCTGATAGGTAAACCGCAGTGGAATTTCTAGCATTATTCGGGATTGCTTTTCACCTTCAGGTAAGTTTTGTAGCTCATAAAAGATTGATACTTTCTCTGATGTTTATATTATATGAACATTACAACTTTAGAAGCATATAACTTAACTATTAATATTTACATTAGCAATTCATTACATGACTAGGAATTCTCTTACTATTACGTGGAGATAAAAAACCCAAAGTCAATGTGATACAAATAAATATATCTAGTGTGTTTGCCTGTATACCATCTTCAATTAAATAGAGATAGAAACTGAGCTTTTCATTAAACATGGTAAATACTGTGTACTCTAAGAGCAATGATTTATAAACTGGTTCCAGTATATACCTCTGAATTCACCTTACTAGGGTTTCCTGTTGCTGGGACAGGAGACAGAAACTAAGTTTTCTCTGTGATACCTTAGGCCACTCTAATCAGCACATGTATGTCCACTCACCAGTAAGGTCCATGGTGATTGGTCCTGGGGCACTCTCACAAACCAGGGTAAGCCGAGTGACAGTGACATTCGGGGCTGTGGGGTCTGCAGGAGTCAAAAGAGGATGTAAGCACAGGGAGGAGATATGTGTGTGTATGTATTTCAAGTGGGGGAGAGAGAATATGAAAAGAAGAGTGATTTATCTATCTGAAGTAGAAATATATATGAAAATGGTAAGTTCACCATGCCTGGTCTAAATGACCTTATAAAACACAACTCTATTTCTATTTCAGGCACTTGTAGGTCCATCTTAATTATGGACATCCATAATTTCCTGAGTGGTTATGGGTAAGGTAATCTGCTAGTTGGGCACTGCCCATTCATGTCTTTGGGCTATGCCTTGCTCTGCCATTGTGTACATGAAAGAGATGAATAGTTAGGTGAAAATTGAGAAAGAGAAGAAAGCGAGGAAATGTGAGGGATTATGGAGAGAGGGGAATACAATTCTAAGTGGTAGTCTGGAATTCTTTCTTAATCTTTCCCATGTGTTATTTTTGTCTATTCCATTGCTGACTTGCATCTTGTCTCCAAAGAAGACTTTATGATACAGTTCATAACTTTATTCAGCATATATGGAGACCCAATTGTCACCCCTACACAATATGTCTATGCAACGAATATGCGTGTGTATCTCCAAATCTAAAATAAAAAAAGAAAGTGTGCCTAACCCACTTAGCCCTACAAGCTGTTGGTCCTCTTCCTTTTTTTCCTGTTCCTGAGTGATTGAAATGTCTGGTTCTCAGGGCCCTTCACCTACTCCCACTCCCTCCCCCATACACATACCTGCTACCACAGGACCATCCCCCAGCAGCGTTTTCTTGTATTTAGTTAGACTTTCATCATCTTTATCCATCTCCTGCAGCTCTTTCAGGGACTTTTGAGGTGGAGGCTTGTAATTGAGCTTGCCATCCAGGTCATCCTCCTCCTCCTCCACGTGTGGCTCTGGGGCCTTTTCTGTCATTTTGATCTATTTCAGAGAGAAAGGATGATATTCCAGTAGCCAAAAGCCAGTGGATATGAGAGATGTTTGTGGGGCTGTTATTAGCATCCGCTTTGCTCCAAAAAAACTTCTGTAATCATCAGTGTCTTTCCAAATATTTTTCTGAATTCCATCTCATTATATATCATGAAATAATAATATAATGAATTTTTGTCATTTTTTTCTAACCTGTCTGAATGCCTCTGTACTGTGGTATTTCCTACTCATTGAATAAAATTGACAAGAAAGAAACAATTCATTTGTGGATAATATGTTACAAACGAGGTAACATAACACAAGTATCCCTAGCAATGAAGCAATGGACCAGACCAAATAGTTATAGGCATTATCACAGTCCTCCAAATCCAGCCAGCCTTGCTAGTGTCAAAACTCTCAGCATGCACAGTTCCAGTGATAACAGAGTAAAGAGGCAGTCAGAGTACCTGCCAAAGGAATGATTGTCTTTCTTCCTTTAATTGACTCGCCTTGAACTCCTACAACACTTCAAAGGTGACTCATGAGGAATGTAGACCTTTATGATACCTGCCTGAGGTGTCAGAATGGTTCACACCAATCACTGTTAATAACTGCTTAAGGGAAAGGTACTAGATTTTATGTTTCTCTTGAATCCTCCATAACACTTGGATAGATCAGACATTTTATATATTTCCAGTGCTTGATTTATTATGTTCTATATCTATAGATGTTATGTTCTTCTAAAATGCCACAAAATAACAAAGAACACTTTAAATTTCTCTATACAAAATTGTAAGTATAAGTTTGCCTTTAGTACCTTTCCATCCATCTCCCTTCCCTTGGTTCATTTCTCTTTAGTCCTTCCTTCCCCTCCTCAGTTTTCTAGTGACCTTAAGCTCTGAGGCCCCACCTGAGGATACCCTGGAGTCTTCCTTCTATTATCATCTACACTTACTTGTCTCTTGTTAAAATATTTAGGGGAAATATGATAAAATTATTCACATGTAGTGTTAATGACTGAATAATACATTCAAAATTATTCCACTTAGGCATGTATAGTCACAGCTGAAATGAACCTTTGAGGTGATATATTCCAACTCCTCATTTAATCATTGAGAAATATCCAGAAGTTAAGAAAATTACCCAAGTTCACATAGCTGGATGTGATGCAGTGTCCTTACCAAGAGGAATAAATCTCTATGGGCATTCCAGGCCCTGTGGCTGGAAGTCACACTTGAGTACGGAGATCATTTTTTTCATTTCCCTCAGTTTTACCTCAAATGTGACTCTTTTCCCTGCTTGTGAGTAAACACTTTATTGTTCCTAAGTGACACAAATATAACACAATATCTATCACATCTCATCCTGAGTGCAAACCTCAATAAAGTTCCCTGAGAGTGAAAATATCTCTGGACAAAATCAGTTGTGGTTTTGAATTCTAGTGTCACTATCTTTGGCAAGTGGAAGAAAAATAATTTGGAAGTAAAGCCAAACAAAAAACAATTTTAACAGAACCCAAAAATAAAAAATTAAGAAATGATATCCCTTGACTCATCAATCCTCTTCCAGTTAAATGATAGCCAAACATAATGAGCGAGTGCTGCTTAACTCTGAAAACAGTATTGCAATGCCCAGGTCCACTTCCTGTACAGGAAAAAAACATGTAGACCTGTTCCTATGGCAACTCTTTGAAGAACCAGCACCATTTAAATCTGAGACACTAGAGAAAACAGAATAAACACAGTGACTAACTCAACTCATAGTGCAAACAACACTCAGGAAAAGTGAATGAAAAAAAAGAAGAATGTAGTGTGTAGATATTGTAGGTTGTGGGTAGTATAAGGATAGTCATTTAGGGACAGATGAAAAAACAAGATAGGACTAATGAGATGAGGCAGGTTCTTGTATGGTGACTCCAGGAGTCTAACCAGAGCCCAGGTGGCTCCAGGAGGGAGGAAACTACAGAACAAACCTGCTGACAGAGCACCAGGAAGGCTATTTACAGAGGTGGGTATCCCAGCCCCCATGGGCAGGCCTTTCTGTAATATACTACTTGGTTCTAATAAGTCACTTGCTTGAAAACTGACAATTGGATGGTGACATTACATCTAGTTAGCTCAAGATGATTTCAATAACTCCCAGGGAATGGCAACTCTGCAGCTTGATAGGAGAGAGGGAGAGATAGAGATAGAGATGGCAGTAGAGATACAGAGAGAGAGAGAGAGAGAGAGAGAGAGAGAGAGAGAGAGACAGAGACAGAGAGAAATGAGAAATTGATCTTGTTTAGGATAAGATTTGCCAACTTCTAACTGTGTGATCATTGGCAAGTCCATTTATCAGTCATCTAGGTCTTAATCTTCTCATTAGTAAATCTGAGATTTATGTCAGTTTTATACTTTCTTGATTCAGTGCAAACAACAATGGTCTCACAGAAACAAAACATACATTTATTTACAGACATTGAAGAGTGGAGGATAATGTGGGATTACTGTATGAAAGTATTGTAGTCAAGAGGAGAACATTCAGGACTGTGTTAAGATTATTTGGTCTAATTATAATATTTAAAAAAGGAAATATGAGGCTAGATGATCCAAAACTCCCTTACTCAGGGAAGCTGATTAAAAAAGTAGTAAATAGCAAATAAAGGACTGGAAAAGCAGTTCTTAGGGAAGGCCTTTTTAAGCAAAATTAAAGTCATATGATTGGTGAGCACCTACTGTTTACAAGACACTGTAATTTAGCAAATACTGATGTTTAATTTACTCTTCAAGGTGGAGAAAGGGTTGGAAGTTGGGCAATTTAACCATACTAAAAAGGTCCAGCTGGTTTGATTGATGGCTCTTAATCTTTTTGCAGATTACAGGACTCTTCAAAAGTCTGATAAACATTATGGTCTTTATCGTAAAGAAAAAAGGAATAAATTTGTAAAATTGTGTATATGATCTAGGGGTTCGTGGACCCCTGAAGTCCTTCATAGACTTTATTGTAGTCCAAGATCTCCAGATTAGGAACTTGACTTTGAAACTGTAACTTTCCTGAAGCATGAAGCAGGGTTGAGTGTTACAGAGGAAGTTTTCTTCTCCATGAGGTCCGGCTAGATCATTGATTCAATGTGGCCTCAAGCTCAAAATCATGTCCATTCACCCAGAACATTGAATATGTGGATGAAAAAGATATCAGATGACACCTGTGTCTGAGGGAGCATGATCTTAAGTTTGGCAGAAGAGTACAGGGGCACAGGGAGAAGATCTTTAGGAGAAGAATCCTGTGGTCTATCTATTTGATCTTGGATAGTTATCTCTTCACTGAACTTGGCCTTGTCCTGCAGGGACTTTGATTGGGCTTTCCTACTAATTAGCTGTGCCCGTTGAGCAAATGTTTTAACCACTCTTGATCTGACTTTCCTCATCTTGGGAGATGGGGGATTAGAGAACACCATTTCTAGATGCTTTACTTTGCTCAGGCCTTTGCATATTTCTCCTGACCTGCAGTCATGTGTCAGCTGGGTTACCAGATACTCAGTTACCTCATTTCACTTGTGTGTTAAAAGAATATCTATTTCTGTTTTATTATTTAAAATTTATGTGAATCCCCAAAAGATGCTACATTTTAAAATTTTATTGAATTAACTTTTTTCACAAATGTATTATTTATACATTTCTTTGCATAATAAAGGACACTATAATAACTACAAATAGTTACTGAACCCTTATCATGAGCCAAAAACTTAGCAATGATGGGATCAGTGCTTTGTATGCATTATTTCATTCAGTCATCACAATGTTTGAGGTAGGCATTATTAGTTAGATTACAAATGCAGAGACATAGGAGAAAATATTGAATATTTCAACTAAACAAAAATTTAAAATTTTTATTATATAGATAGTGAAAAGAGTGGTGGTCTGTACTCTAAAAATGAGATATTTGCCATGCATATATTAATAAGAGATTAATACCTGGAACACATAAATACCTCACACAAATCAATTTTTAAAAAATTGTACTATACATATTTAAGATGTAAAACATATGTTTTGGTCAACATAGATAGTGAAAAGTTTACTATAGTCAAACAAATTAACATGTCCATCATCTTATCCATTTATGGGTGTGTATGTGTGCATGTGTGGCAAGAGCATGTAAAACCTGCTTTTTTAGCTAAAATCCCAAATAAAGTGCAATATTATTAAGTCTATACTTCATTTTAATTTATCTCTGGGTAACCTCAGATTTTCCCAAAGCCCCAGCCATAAGTGGTGTATACAGTTTGACAATGACTTCTCAAACTATATGCATGCCTATTTAACTACAAACATCAATTTTCTCTTTTTATCCTCCCATTTTCTGGATGCTTGCTAAAGTGAGAATAGGAATTTAATGAAAACTCTACAGACTGTTCTCCGACCCCATTATCTAAAGGACGACTGGTTTTATTATTAATAATACTTACAATGTTTAATCACATATAATGCTACGAGTTTCCTAGAGAATTATCTCATTTTGTTCTCACCACAACTTTACGGGCATTGTCATTCTCTTTTACAGATCAGGAAACTAAAACTCCAGCTAAATAACTTGCCCAAGAAGACATACCATGTACGAGGCAGAACTAAAATCTGAGCCCAGATTGCCTGACTTTTAGGCCCTATGCTCTGCTTCTTTCTACTTTCAGTTGCATTTAAGAAGTTATAATGAAAGTAGAGCTTGTTAGCCATCTTGAGAGCCTATCTAGGGTGCACAAGCAAAGGTAAGTGATTCTTTGCAAGCTCTGCAGGGACAGCTTTAACAAAGCAGGGAAACATTTCAGCGCAACTCTGTTCCTGTGTTGCCTTGTGCAAGCTTAACCTCTCTGAGTCCCAGTTTCATCCTCTGCAAAATGAAATTGTTGCATTAGAAGATCTCTGAGGCCCTTGATTCAGTGACTCTAATGCTTTGTAATTTAAAGAAGCTTGCGAAATTGAGAAAGGAAAAGAGGAAGTAGAGGTGGGGTCGGGATTGGAGAGCCCAGCCCATCAGCATAGAACCTTCTGGTTGGTCTTTTCTCACCTTTTCAGCTGCTCACCCACTGTTCTGCAAAGAGCAGGGTTGGTTTTTGTTTGTTTTTGACTTTGGTCCTTTCCACAAGAAGAGTGAAATGGAGAATTAGCAATATATATTTAACAAGGTTAATGTGGACTCTACCTGTCAGGCCCCAAAGCACATACCACTTTTTTTTTTTTACATGCTTACTACTTCAGTTTTCTCTATTTTCTGCTTCCCAGATACCTACGGAGATTAATTTTCACAGTGGAGCCCTCACACCCTGATGCTTGCTGTTCAGCAAAGCACTGCCAAGCATTAGATGTGCTGAGATGGGAATTAAGATGGTTACTCACAGCATGCATATGCTGTATCACAAGCCAATATTTTTGCTTGCAAACTTGGTGAAATTTATAAGACATTAAAAGTGAAATACATTTAAGAATTTACACCAATCTCAGGAGAGAGCACACTCATCTGGTTCATTAGTACAGTTCCAAATGAGTTGAGGGCAAAAAAAGGTGAAACTTCTGAATTTAGATGAAATAAATCACCTAGTTAATTCAAAGAAAGGTGACCTTCATGTCTGATAGAACATAGCCTTAGAGTCAGGTGGACCAGGGATTCAAAACCAGGCAATTGATTTATTACAGGATTTAAGCAAGTTACTAATTTCACTGAGTCTCAGTTTTGCTACCAGTAAAGTGGGAATAATAATCTTGCCCTGTAGGGTTGAGAGATTGGAGAAAACTTACAAGAAGAGCTATACTGGTCAAGAATAGATGTTTGATGAATAATCGTTCCTTTCTTCTTCTCCTTTTCCCACTTTATGTAGTCTATTTCGTTGCATAGCTTCAGCAAAGCTAGGTCATGGCCTCCACACCAAATGCTTTTCCCTGGATGGCAACTGACCATGTGCATTCCTTCCTCCTCAAAAATAGATTTTGTTTCTTTGAGGAATACGGAAGAGATAAGACGTTCTGGGAACTGCAAGGTTTGTTTACAAACTGAATCAACCTTAAAAATGATACTAAAGCCATTATATTTCTTTTAAAAAGCTTCCACATAAACAACTTAATTTTAGATTTTATTTATTGCTCCCTTTCCTAGTTGAAGCCACAGGTCACTCTGTGAATGATGAGAAATGTCAGTGAACACAGGCATTGCTAACGAAGAGAATTCCCTCTGGCTCTGGAGCAAAATACTGTGGAGACTTAACTCATGTTAAACTGGATCTGCTAGATTATGCTAGATTTATGCATCTAGACATGCATGCTGTGTGTATTAGAGTATTAGGTAGAAGAGATAGAGATGAGAGATAGGGAAGCGGGAAGACAGGAGATATAGGGAGAGACTGGTGGAAGGAGACAGAGGAGAGAAAGAAGAGAATGAGGCAGGGGAGGGAGGGGTAAAATAGAGAAAGAAGAGGGAAGAAGGGAGAGGGGAAAACTGGGAGACGGGGAGACAGAGGACAGAGAGAAAAATGTGGAAGTACCAGAAGTAGGGGATTTCTATCAGAGAAGTACTTCCGTAATCATCAACATTTTCTGTCGCTCCTGTTATCTAAACTCTCTGCTGACTAGGATATGTCTGACTTTTTTTAAATATGTGGCTTCAAATCAAGTCTATGGTAGCAGGTCATGGAGATTTGGGCCATCTATAAAAGACTGCTGACATTTCAGAGCTACTGAAATGGACTTGCTGCCTGCCTGGTGATTTGGCACATTTGGAGATTCCAAGTTTCTCTCTCAGGACACCAGAAGTCTCAGTTCTGAATCCCTCAACTTCCAGTCTCTCAGTAGTCCCCAGTAACATGGAGGAATCGGTATCCCTGGGCTCCTCAGGGCTGCTGTCTACAACCCCACTCCCATAAAGAACACTGGAAGCTTCGCAACTGAATGAGAAGAACCAAACCAGTGCCTGAGAGGAGAGTATTTTGTTAGTTACAATATACATTATAATCAGTCAATCTAGTACAAGTTATTAGAAACAAAATTCTTTGACATTTCCCTTTGTGAGAGAAGCAATATATTGTTTCTTGCCTGTGCCTTCATAGCACACTCTTTTAACCCACATTTTTGTGCAAAAGGAAGGAAAACCCAAGGGGTCCAATGAACTATTCTGAGTGCCCACTGTGTGAAGTCACTCTGCTCTGTACTTTCACAAATATTATTTTAAATAATCTTCGAAGCAAAATGTGCATTAGGGAGGTCATTATGTTCAACTACTCAATATAGTCACCACAGTTTTAAATTAGTATGAAAAGCTAGAAATAAATCAAAGAATATTTAATGACCAATTGTGCTTAGAATATCCGACCCTTTAAAAAAGCCTAAGTGATTTTTCACCAGCAGTGGCTGTGGACAGCAGAGAGTCATAAAACATAGAGCAATTCAGTATGTGCTTATTGAAGGGATAAATGTTGAAGTTTCAGGAGAAACACAAGACCCATCTCTGTGTATGCTAGTATAGATTCTAATACAGGATCCCGAGCAGCAATAACACTGACCCAGGGATAAAAACACTCAGAATATGGGATTAGGGAAAATTTCTTCCTTGAGACATTACCTAAAATGCTATTCTGAGGCACTGTAGCTACTGATTCTTTTTATAAGTGTATGTGACTTTAGTCAAATCATTGAACACTTCCCTAGTCTTCTCTGGATTAAAATGTGGAAGTTTCTAACACTGGGCCTGACACATTGAAGGCACTCAACAGATGTTGGCTCTTTTTTTCTGTCTGCATAATTTCTACTCCCTGGGGCTTCTTTCTTCCTGCTAGCTGAAGCTTGTAATACATTGTGCTCCCATAAATTGGCCCAAACCCACATCTTTCCCTCAGAATGACTGCTGAGCTGAACTTCTACTGTAAACAGAGCCTTGCTGTTGATTGGAGCATACTTCCTAGGGACAAACTCATGTTCTCCAAAATAAGGAAGGACCAAATGCAGGCCTGGAAAATGCCTACCAGTTTTTGTTCAGCTACAGAGTGGTTATTCCTCATGTTTTAGATCTGTGCAACGTGGATGGAGTATAAACTGTTCTTCTCTCAGAATTCCACACATCTCACAAAAGAGTAAGATGATCTTGTTACTAATCTTGTTCTATATCTGGTTTGGGGAGGGATATATTCTTACAAATTAAACTCAACAAAGCCAATGGCACCAGTAATGGTGCCTGCTCACGACCAGACTCCTGCCTTTCGTCTTGCCCTGGTCAAAAGACTGACATAGACCTCTTGCATGACCATCCCGGCAGTGAGCATCCAACATGCCAACCCTGGTTTCAGTGGCTCTTGGTCTCCATGTGAAGGGGTGAGTATGGGCCCTCCATGTGAGAGGAGTCTGCCTTCCCCATCTTGATTAAAGAACTGTGTAGGGTTTGTCAGATTCACACCGCAAGTTACCTTAGCTCTAGAATTTAATTACCAACTATAAAACATGCCTGCTGGAATATCATCTAAAAAGGAAGAAAGCATTTCAGGTCACACCTAAAGCACTTTTCCTAATGGCGGCCAAAATTCAGACCTTGACATTTTGAAGGCTCAGTGACCAGGTGTCTTAGTTGGGGCTGCTTGGATTTTTCTAGAACCTGTCTCTTTAATAAATGATTTGATATCTTCCCTGTTTGCTTTTAGTTCCTTCAGTTGTAAAAGGCTTTTTTTTTTTTGCATCAATAATCTTTCTGCCCATTTGACTGCAGGAATTTAAAACATGGTTAGAGTTGATGGTAGAAATTCTATCACTGTATGACTGATTAAATAGCAATGTGTCCCACTGTACTTCCCCCTTGAGAACTAAATCCTCTTGTATTCTAAGGAAGGATTTCATTAAGAATTTCTCTTATATCACCAGAAAATTCTTTAGTGGAAAAGAGTTTAATATTTAACAGCTTTGAGCATTTTTTTTTCCTTCTTTTCAACTGGCCTCTTTACATAGTCTGCTTAAAAACAGGAAACCACGCATCTCCACCCCAGCATAACCCACCATCCTATCAATTTGGATCTACATTTTTTTTTTCTTCTGAGTTTGACCAGGTGCCTGCTTCTACCTTGCGGCAAACACTTCCAGGCACTCCCTAGAGGTATTCTCCTAGCCCTTCTCCAGAACATTCATGATTTCACCTCCCGGGCTACAGGGCACACTCTGCCCTACCTCTGAGCTCTCTCTCCTGAGTCATTGCCACCCTGCCCTGTTCTGACTTCCCCTTCTGTGCAGAAGTGTTCCAGCAGCCTCCTTAGCAGTTTCTTATCATAAAGTTTGTTTTAAAGAATTGTCCCTCTAAAAAAATAAGAAGCCGTAGAGGGTGGTAGTCTCATTCAGAGATTTTCTTCTTTGCTCTGTGCCCACCTGAAATCTCCCCGACCCAAGGTATTTGAACTTACATTCAGTGCTTCACGTCTCTGTCCGGGGTGCCTCTGTCTCTCAACTCTGACTTCTGAGTACTGGCAGTTAGAACAGGAAGGAAGTTAGTGAGAAAAAAAAAATGTTTTAAACCTACTTGAAGAGGAAACCCTGGGCTATCTCAAATCCTGTTCCTTTGCACTGCCTATCTCTTAATCAGCCAACTCGAGCGGCATTCTTGTCAATTAATGGCACATGTAGGAGCATGACAGACCATATGACGTGGAGATGCATGAATGTACACGCAAGAGTGTGGAGCCTATAGCCATGAGTATTATGAATAATTGTGCAGATATGTCTGAAAAATCAGGTCATTTCAGTGCATAAGCCTACTGAGGCAAGTAGCCTAAAACCAGTAGCACTAAATTCACATAGGCTTTACTTTGTATCACAAACTTCTGTTCTTATTGGGTCTCCTCCAGCTTCGTTATCAGCCAGATATGTTGAAAGTTTGCTGGCAGTGAATGCAGAGTGCTAAGGAGTTATGACTGTTGATTGCATATATTTGGTCCTAAATTTAAAAATATGTCCTTAAACAGATTTTTTTTGGAGTTTTGTTTGTTGCAATGTCAAGATGTAGCTTCATATTGCAGCACAAACAATCGAGTGTTGTTTGTTGTAGTTTTTGCTGATTTTTCTTCAAATGAAACAACAAACTGAAGTACTGCCTTTGATTAAACTTAGGAAAGCAATTACAGACTAAAGTAAAACTTCATTAATTCATAGTCTTCTAACTCAGAATTTGTGCGACAATTTAACAAGTGCTAAAATTGACTTCGCATCATTTGAGGAAATGGCTTATGAGGTAATTTAAATGGGAACAAGTTGCAGAGGCCATGTTTAAATCATTTGAGGAAACAGTTTTTAGGCTTCCAAGTCACATTTATTCTATAATTCCTATAGCTGTTGCCAATCATAAGTGATTATTTATACTAATATTTCAATATTCAATATTTATACTACATCAATATGTTTAGACTAATCAAGCACATATATTTTCAGAAACTGACATTTATTTTGTGAATTTCACCTAAATGTACTGCATTTTCTTCATTTCATTTTATGAGTTGATACCACAGAATTTATCTTACCCTTAGAGCTAATAAAACTGAAGTGATCCAGGTGGCAGTCATTTGGTGTAAGAAAACAGATTAAACTAGAAAAATATAAAAAGAAAAACAGTGCATAATTAAAATTAGTAAAAGTACTAAGAACCTAATACAGTTTTGTTCTATTAATTTCAAAAAATGTGGACAGAAGACAGCCCTTGAAATAATGTATATAAATTTTTTTTTTTTTTTTTGAGTTGGAGTCTCACTCTGTCACCCAGACTGGAGTGCAGTGGCCGCTCCCGGCCACCGCAGCCTCGACCTGCTGGGCTCCGGCGATCCTTCCGCTTCAGCCTTCCAAGTAGCTGGAACTACAGG
>CAUYQG010241222.1:0-16235 GCA_963574415.1 Tarsius wallacei | reverse complement strand
GGCGATCCTTCCGCCTCAGCCTTCCATTTATTTTTAATTTGTAGGGGTGCATAATAGCTGAAATTTTGATACAAGCTTACTACCTATAATGATCAACTCAGGCTAATTGGTATATTCATCACCTCAAGCATTTATCATTTCTTTGTGTTAGGAATATTCCAATTACACGCTCCTAGCTTTTGAAATATGCAATAAATTATTTTAACTATGGTCAGCCTATTGTGCTGCAAAACACTTGATTTTATCCTTTGTATGTAACTATTTTTTAATCCACTAACTATTCCCTCTACATCCTCCCCTCCACACTACCTTTCCCAGCATCTGGCAATCATTCTACTCTTATATTCATGAGGTCAACTTTTTTCATTCCCACATATGTGTGAGACATGCTATATTTGTCTTGTGCCTCGCGTATTTCACGTGTCTTAATGTGCTCTAGTTACAACCATATCATTGCAAATAACAGGATTTAGTTATTTTTATGTATAAATAATATTCCACTGATATATATGCCACATTTTCTTTATCCAAATGTCTATTGATGGACACTTAGGTTTTTTCCATATTTTGACTACTATGAATAGTCTTGCAATAAACATAAGAGTGTAGCCATCTCTTCAATATACCAATTAGTTTTCTTTTGAATATATAACATCCATGGGATTGCTGGATTTTATGGTAGTTTTATTTTTAGTTTTTTGAGGAACCTCTATACTGTTCTCCATAGTAGCTATGCTATTTTGCATTTCCAACAACAGTGTTCAAGGGTTTCCCTTTCTACACACTCACAACAACATTTGCTATTCCCTGACTTATGTACAAAAACTGTTTAAGCTGAGGTGAGACAATATCTTATTGTGATTTGCATTTATTTGATGATTAGTGATGTTAAGCACTTTTTCATATACCTGTTGGTCATTTGTATATATTATTTTGAGAAATGTCTATTCACATCTTTTGCCCATTTTAAATTGGATTTTTTATTTTTATGTTACTGAGTTATTTGAGATTCTTATATATTTTAGTTATTAACTCCTTTTCAGATGGACAGTTTGCAAATATGTCCTCCCATTCTGTGAGTTCTCTTTGTTTTATTGATTGTGTCCTGTGCTATGAGGAAGCTTTTTAGCTTGATGTGATCCCCTTTGTCCGTTTTTGCTTTTATTTTCTGTATTTCTGAGGCCTTACTCAAGAAATCTTTGTCCAGACCAATGTCTAGTAGCTTCAGAGATCCTAGTCTTAGACTTAAGTCTTTAATTCATTTATATTTGATTATTACATATAGTAAGAGACAGGGGTCATTCCCACATATGTGTGAGACATGCTATATTTGTCTTCTTCTACATATACATATCCAGTTTCCACAGCACCATTTATTCAAGAGACTATCTTTTCCCCAATGTATGTTCTTGGCACTTTGACAAAAATGAATCAACTCAAAATGCTTTAATTTATTTCTGGGTTCTCTATACAGATTCATTGGTCTATGTGTCTGTTTTTATAGTAGTACCATGATGTTTTGGTTATACAGATTTTCAGTATAATTTGAATTCAGGTAGTGTGATGCTTCCAGCTTTGTTATTTGAACTCAGGTCCCCCCCTACACACACACACACACATACACTTCACTATTCTGGGTCTTTTGTGGTTATACATAAATTTTAGGATTTTTTTCTATTTCTGTGAAGACTATCATTGGTATTGTGATAAAGATTATATTGAATCTGAAGATTGTTTTAGGTATTATGGATATATTAACAATATAGCCTGATGCTAAAATCATACAAAGCCGCAACACAACCACCACCAACAACAACAAAAAACTACAGGCCAATATCTCTGATGAACATAGATGCAAAAATCTACAATAAAATACTAAAAAACTGAACTCAAAACCACATTAAAAAGAACATTTATCATGACCAAGTGGGATTCTTCCCAGGGATGCAAGGATGGTTCAACATACATAAATCAATAAACATGATGCATCTCATCAACAGAATGAAGGACAAAAAGCATATTATCATCTCAAGCACGTGATAAAATTAAATATCTCTTTGTGGTAAAACTCTCAACAAACTGGGCATAGACAGAATATAACTCAACATGCTAAAGGTCATATATGACGAACTCACAGCTAGTAAAATGAACAGGGAAAAAAGGACAGCCTTTTTTCTGAGATATGTAACAAGATAAGGATGCACACTTTCACCACTTTTATTCAAGATATAACTGGAAACCCTACCCAGGGCAGTTAGACAAGAGAAAGAAATAAAGGATGTCCAAACTTAAAGGGAGAAGTGAAATTATCCTTATTTACAGATAATATAATTTTGGGTTTTTTTTGAGCTGGGGTGTCACTCTGTCACCCAGACTGGAGTGCGGTGGCTGCTCCCGGCCAACGCAGCCTCGACCTGCTGGGCTCCAGCGATCCTTCCGCCTCAGCCTTCCAAGTAGCTGGAACTACAGGTGCACGCTACCACGCCCAGCTAATTTTTTATTTATTGTAGAGGTGAGGTCTCGCCAAGTTGCCCAGGTGGGTCTTGAACCCATGGGCTCAGGCAGTCTACTCACCTCAGCCTCCCAAAGCGCGGGATTACAGACTGAGCAACCGAGCCCAGCTTCAGATAATATAATTTTATATTTAGAAAAGCCTAAAGATTCCACCAAAAAAAAAGTTAGAATTGATAAATGAATTTAGTTAAGTTGCAGAATATAAAATCAGCATACAAAGTTAGTAACATTTTTATATGCCACCAGTGATTAATCTGAAAAAGAAATCAAGAAAGTAATCCCATTTACAGCAGCTACAAACAAAATACCTAGGGATACACTTAATCAAAGATGTGAAATATTTCTACAATAAAAACTATAAAATGTTGATAAAAAATTAAAGACACAAAAATTGGAAAAATATTATATGTTCATGGCTTGTCACTATTTTGATAATATATTTTAAAGTTATAGCTCTTGGGCTCTTGAGAAGGACATGCCTGTTTCAAGTGAATTTATATCTCAATGGTGCCGAGATGTAGAAAAAGTCTACAATTTCAAGTTTTCTAAAGAACAATTGATCCTTGAACAAAACAGGTTTGAACTGTACAGGTATGCTTAGATTTTTTTCAATAAATATATTGGAAAAATTTTTAGAGATTTACAACAATTTGAACAAACTTGCAGATAAAAACTGCATAGCCTAGAAATATTGAAAAAAATTAAGAAAAAGTCATGTCATGAATACATGAATACATAAAATATATGTAGATACTACATATCATTTGCTACCATCAAATACATAAAAATCTGCTATAAAAAGTTAAAATTTATCAAAACTTATACAAACACTTGCAAATCATACCTGGCACCATTCACGGTAAGAAGAAGTATAAACAAATGCAAAGCAGTATTAGCTCATAGCTACATAAATTAACTGTATTACATATTGTACAACTGTAACAAGTTCATACCCAACTTCTGTTGCTATTGCAGTGAGCTCAAGTGTTACAAGTATCCACTAAAACCATCATGTGTTGCTAACCACCTCTGTGAAAAAAAGCTTGTCTCTCCATTAAATTGCGTATCACAGTAAAATGTGATCTCTAGTAGTTCTTGCATATTTTTCATCAGGCTTAGTACAATACTGTCAACCTTAAATAACATCATCAGACCCATAATAAGTGCCATTATTAATGCTGGAGGGAGCAGAGAAAGTCACAACATTAGAAGAAAAAGTTGAATTTCTTGATATGTACCATAGAGTGAGGTCTAGGACTGTGGTTTCCTACCATTTCAAGATAAATGAATCCCGTGTAAGGACAATTGTAAATTTTTTTTAAAAGTTGCATTTCTATACACCAGCAAGAAGCAGGCAGAGTAACAAATAAAAAGCACAATCACATTCACAGTGGCCACAAAAAAAAATGAAATGCCTTGGCATCCACCTCACTAGAGAAGTGAAAGATCTTAATAACAAGAACTACACAACACTGCTCAAAGAAATAAAGGATGAAATAAACAAATGGAAAAACATTTCATGCTCATGGAACGAAAGAATCAATATTGTCAAGATGTCTGTTCTACCCAAGTCAGTCTACAGAACCAATGCAATACCCATCAAATTACCAACATCATTTTTCTCAGACCTGGAAAATGTGATGAGGTTTATAACTCAGACTACTAATCCCTGAGCCTTGAAAGGAAAAGATAAATACCAGCTGCCAGTCTTTCAGCTGTACAAGAAGGCCTAGACAATGAGAACCATTTTTCTGAATTAGTTCCACTGATGCTTTGTTTCTGAATTAAAGAAGTACGTTGCAGTAAGAGACTGCTTTTGGAAGTTCTTTTGATATTGGACAATGCCCCTGGCCACCCAAAACAGTATAAGTTCAACACTAAAGACATCCATGTGGTCTACTTGCCCCCATACACAGTGTCTCTAAATTCAGCCTCTTGATCAGGGGTTATAAAGACCTTTAAGGCTCATTACATATGGTACTCTGTAGAAAGGATTTTCCATGCTATGGAAGAGAACCTGGAGAGAGAGAACATCATAAATGTGTGGAAAGATTATACTAGTGAAGATGACATCATAGTTATAGAAAAAGCCATAAAAGCTATCAAACCTGAAACAGTTTATTCCTGCTGGAAAGAACTGTGCTAGCAGGAATGGGCATATTGTGCATAATTTCACAGGACTTACAATGGAGCCAATCAAGGAAAATATGAGAGAGATAGTGGATATGGCAGGAAAAAAAAGATGGTGGGAGTGGGTGAAGAGTTTCAAAATATAGATCTTGGAGAAATTTGAGAGCTAGTAAACACCACACCAGAGAAATTAACAGAAGACAACTTGATGGATGAGTGTTTCTGAACTAGTGCCAGGTGATGAGGAAGAAGACATACAAGAAGCAGTGCCAGAAAATAGACATTAGATAATAATTGATATGATTATTTTCACAATTTTTCCAAATTCAATGCGGTGATGAATAGTATAGAACTTGGCAGAAGGGTTCCAATGAATTAAGACAGTTTTTGACTTCCTGTACTACATGGACCTTCTATGACACAGGCACTGAAACTGAAGCAAATGGTGGACAAAAAATTGGGACTGTATAGAACATTTTTAGAGAAATGAAAGAGCAAAAAGTCAGACAAATGACAACATGTCTTTAAGTTATGCCTGCCTCTCCAGCCTCCTCTTTTCACCTCCCCCATCTCTTCCTCCTCTGTCATCGCCAAGAGGGCAAGATCTCAGCATCTCCTCTTCCTCCTCCTCCTCAGCCTCCTCGACATGAAAATGACAAGGAGAAGACCTTTATGACGATCCACCTCCACTTAAAGTTTTGTCAAACTGAAGAGAAAATTAAAGCCATCTTGGTCACCATTTCCTGCCTGCTGTGTCCTGCATTTCTTCACATTCAGCATTTTTCCTTCTCACTAGGTTTTGGCATCTCTTCGGTTTCTCTCATGTTATTCAATCCTTTCGGAGTCCATGTCATCTCAAACTATTTATTTATACTCATTCCTACTCAGTCCACTCTCCTACACAGTAATAGACATCATATGAAAGTGCACATAAAACTGGCCTATCTCTAAAGGTTTCTTCGGCTCACATTCTGCAAGATGCCAGCATCTGCTAGGCTTCTGCTGAAGCCTCGGGAAGCTTTGACTCACGGTTAAAGGCAAGGGGAGCAGACAGGTTACATGGACGAGTAGGAGCAAGAGAAGGAGGAGGTGCCAGGCTCTTTTGAACAAGTGGCTCTGCTGTGAACTAATGGAGTGAGAACTCACTCATTACCGGGAGAACCGTACCAAGTCATTCACGAGGCATGCGCCCCCATGACTTAATCCTCTTGCACCAGGCCTCACCTCCAATACTAGGGGCCACATTTATTTTTTATTTTATTTTATTTATTTCTTTTTTTTTTGAGTTGGAGTCTCACTCTATCGCCCAGACTGGAGTGCAGTGGCCCCTCCCGGCCACCGCAGCCTCCACCTGCTGGGCTCCAGCGATCCTTCTGCCTCAGGCTTCCAAGTAGCTGGAACTACAGGCGCACGCTGCCACGCCCGGCTAATGTTTTGATTTATTGTAGAGATGAGGTCTCGTCAAGTTGCTCAGGCGGGTCTCGAATCCACGGGCTCAGGCAATCCACTCATCTCAGCCTCCCAAGGCGCGGGATTACAGGCTGAGCCCCGGATGAACACCCAAACGATATCAACATGAGAGTAGCTGCCTTTGTAAAAAATAACTTTTTTTTTTGCTTCCAACAGTTTTCTTGATTTCTCAATTATGCTCCTACTCCAGTTTAAAGTGGCGTATTAAGTACAGCTGTATTACATTCTCAGTTACTCCTCTTATTCATTGAATGTTGTATTTGATTTTTAAAATCTATCTTGATGTCATTTCCTTCTATAAAGTTATGCTGAATCAATCACATTGCAACTGATGTTAAAATGTGTTGCAGTTAAATTTCTTATGAATTTCAAAATCACACTTGTGCTATGTGCTGTATTTTAAACAAAGCGTAGGGATGCTTCCATACTTCCATGATTCGCATTAAATATAAATCAGGTGAAATTCTGAATTTTGAATAATTTGAGTACCCATACCTTTTGAGTTCCTGCAACATCCTATTTGAAATAACAGGAGGAGGTTACATTATAAACATGTCTCCTGTATTACTTTTTTTCACCCTTCTCTGACACATTTGGAAGTTCTCTGCTTGACCAAGTTTTGTCTACGTTTACCTGTTTTTCTGTATTCCTTTGATGTAGCTCCTCTTCTTTGTATTTGTCTTTTTTTTTTTTTTTGAGTTGGAGTCTCACTCAGTCGCCCAGACTGGAGTGCAGTGGCTGCTCCCGGCCACCGCAGCCTCGACCTGCTGGGCTCCGGCGATCCTTCCGCCTCAGCCTTCCGAGTAGCCGGAATTACAGGCACACGCTACCACGCCCAGCCAATTTTTTGATTTATTGTAGAGATGAGGTCTCGCCAAGTTGTCCAGGCGGGTCTCGAACCCGCGGGCTCAGGCAATCCACTCACCTCAGCCTCCCAAAGCGCTGGGATTACAGGCTGAGCCACCAAGCCCAGCCTTTTGTCTTATTTTTTAAATGTCATTACAAAAGGTAGGAGTTAATTTTCCTCATGAGCCCTTTCAAATTCTCCAAAATCTGTAGTGAGAATACCAGAAAGACCACAGGTCTAGTTGTTTCAGTTTGTTTCTGTAGCCCAAGCTGACTGGGCATCCCAGTGGAAAAGCAAGGGTCAGTGCTTGGAGGTTATGGCTGGCACCATTGCTACTGCTTTGGGGCTACAGAGCCCCCATTCGTATATTAGTGGACAAGATGGTTAAATTCAAATTATGTGTTAAATTTAAAACTCAAGAATAAATTCTGGTGGCAATATTCTACCTAGGCAATATGAAACCCAGGAGTCTTGCCATTAGCATGCTAAAAGGCAGGGTGCGACAAGGTGAGAATTTTGTTTAGTGAGAAGTTTTAGGTGTGTAGGATCTGCTCTGATCTAATGATTTTAGATGATACAGGCCATTTTAAGTTCAAACAGATCCACTAAGACCATTCGGTATGAAGGAAAGCAAACGAGACCTAGAATAAGTCAAAAGGCATGAGTTGCAGTCCTGGCTTTGCCCTTACCGTATGACTTTGGGAGAGTTACTTAAGCTCGCTGGACATGTTTTATTCATCCACAAAATCGAAATGAAAGTAATTATACCCACTTTTCCTATTAGGCATAAAGATCCAATGAGAGAGAGAGGATTAAAATACCATGTAAAACCTACCACACTTTGTAACTATCATTCACTGCTTAGTGAAAGGAGATTTAGCAGAATTAAGGAAGATCGGGTTCAGAGTTTATTAAATGAAGTATAAATATTAGGATTCATTTCAGAGCAGGGAAAATGAGTATAATTTATTCCAGTTGGTTCATAGACTGCATTCTCTTAAGCACAGTATTTTATCAATTAACAGATAATATGTATTAATACCATATTAATATTCTATGTATTAATACCAAATGTAACATTTAGGTCTAACATTGATCCTGAGTTACGAAAAAACCCAAAACAATAGTGGCATAGAAAAGATAAAATTCTATTTTGTTCTTACTTAAAGGTAGGTAACTCCATAATCATTAGAGACTCATTTTCCTCTAACTGATTTTCTCCTGTTGAACTAAATTTGCAATATCCACCTCAAGGTTCAGGATGGCTGCTCAGTTCCAGCCATCTTGTAAACATTCCAGCTGACAAGGAAAGAAATGGAAAAAGAAGGATATTCCCTAAAGCTTTACATTCTATTCTCGCTTATCATTCATTGACAAGAATCTAATCATATGAACTTAACAAACTGAAAAAAATGGGACATTCTTTTTAATTATTTTCTGGGGGCCCTATGTGTCAACACAATATTTTTTAAGATTCTGTTATGAGAACAAGAAGAAAGCAGATATTGGGTGAAGCTAGTCATCTCTGCAACAACCATGATTGGAGAACTCTCACTTAAGCACCAGTAAGCAGTAGTAGCCTTTTATATTTAAACCAAAATTCCCTTTGAAATGATTGATAACAATTATTTTATTTTCATACTACAAATATTTACTGGATAAAACCTAGGTGCCAGGTATTATGTTGGATACAAAAGAGAAAAACAAATTTTTCCTTCTTAGAAGCTATAATCTAAGAATAAAAATAGATATTTTCAATAGATAATGCGATGATACAAGAGAAAGTGATTTTTGAATTCATGGAAGAAAAAAATAGGTGTTGCATTATTCTGAGATACCATCATTACTTGCTGAAGTCATGCAGTAAATGGCATTCTGGAAACCTGGAAGAATGTGTCTTCCTCTCAAAGTGCTTCATTTACTACAAGGAAATATTTCATGCATTGAGAGATTGTAATTGAGAACTGAATGTGATCATAATACAGTTTTCCTTAGAAATATACACTTGGTGTCTTGAAGCTGAATTGAGTAAGATAGGTAAGTAGGGATTTAGACAAAGACATATTATTTATGTAATTTTAGCTTAATTAGAAAGCCTTCAGTGATTTATATGGCATTTGGTTCATTTGAATCAAGTGGATTATGTAGCAAGGCTCTTTTTTTGTGGAGTTCTGTCATTTGGACACTGTGGTCATAGGAGGAGGACAGGTTACTGAATATAATTGGATTCTCTTTCTTTTCTCTTTCCTGCTCCAACACTGACTTTGACTACTGCCACGCCCCTCCCCAGAAGACAAAACTGTATGGTAAAAATAGAACGAGGCAAGGTTGAGGGATAGGGTGAGAGAAGCAGTTTTCATCCACTTAAAATGAGGAGAATAAAATTATAGCTCTCCAGAGAAGACCAGGAACACATTTCCCCTCCTTCTCCACCCAGCTCCACCCTCTCCTCCTCACCCTTTTGGGCCCAGATATTTCTCTCTTTCTCCCCCCTCCCCCACTTATGCTTGTGGATAAAAGTGGAGGGAGAGGGAGTTTCTCAGTTTATCCACAATTGCTTTAAACTGTATAATTTAAAGCCATGGTATAAGAATAAAAGACTAAAAATATTGGGTAAGATCTATTTTTGACTTAATGGTATTTTGAATTTTGCCTCTCTCTTCTTGTTGACACTTTTACTGTTCTGGTTTCAAAAAAAATTGAATATGATACGAGGAAATGGTATAATGTATGACATAGCATGTTGAAGCCAGAGGCGCTTCACAATAAATCTATGGCTCAACCAGAAACACTGTGATCCAGCTGTCACCATTTCTAAACAAAGTTAGGGGTTGTTGTGTAATATGCTGCTAATTTTTCATATTCTGAAAATGAACTAAAGTGGTATTTGACGTCTTTCTCTTCTCAGTCAACTTTTTGCTAGTCCCTTTCAGGATCCTGATTTAGACGTGAGTTGTAGCAATAAAATTTAAGTATATCTTGTATGGATTAAAAAATTAAGTAATTTTTATGATAGTTCAAACACATAAACCAAAAACAGCAGCAATATAAATTCAGAATTGAAAGCTTTATTACCATCTTCTTGACTTACTAATTCCAATAATCTATTCTAAACATATGAATATGTCATAATTGCTTGTAGATGTTTTAATAATTATGTATTTTTAATGCTCTTATGTAAAATATTTATAACTTCTAATATAGATTTCCTTACACTTTTTTGACCCTAAATTCCTTAGTAACAAATCTGTAAGGAAACCATGGTAAAGCGAAAGACCCCCTAGAGTTTTTCTGGGCTGAGCTATTTTTTTCCAATAAATGAATGTCTTCCAAAAAGGTATTTATAGTCATCACTTATAAAAGTAATAGCACTAGAAAGAGTTGTTTTGCCATCTGTAATTTGGCCCAATGTAGACTCTAGTTCCCTGACCATAGTTGTTTTCTCCACATGCTGGGAAACTGAGAAACTAACCTAGCAGGGTTGCAAACTTTCAAAGGTAATTGTTTATTAAAAAGATAACAAGTAGCTTGAGACATATCTTCAATCTTGCTTCAGAATAAAGGATTTGCTACAATGTGATTTCAGCGTTTCTTGACCCATGGACTGAAATTTTGATTCATTTCTGGCAATAGCATGCACTGCTTCCGTAGAACTAGTTTATCTCTTTGTGTGGGACAAAGAGTGTGTCACAAGAAGTCAAAGAGGGAAGAACATGGAACCCTGCCCTGGATGGTCCATTCAAAGAGGAACCAAAGGAAAAAACCAAAAAACAAAACAGCAGAACCAGTATTTCTCTACTTTGTGGAGGATTCAGGGTCGTGAGGTGGTCTGTAGTAGAGGTCATTTTGTTTTCCAGTGGCAATTAGCTGATAAAAGGCATGGCCACTCAGCTAACAGACTCCACTGCTTCCTGGAATTCCATATCCACTGACTTTTCAAGTTTCAGCAAAGAGAACCTCCTATCTGTTCACATGTCCTGAAACTATTCTGTGCTCCCTCTTAGCCTTTGGCTGTAGCATCTGACCCACTCCTATTCCAAAAAGAATTCGGCAGCCACCAAAGACTGAGATTATCTCACCTTCCTACCAAAAAGTGTGCTAATTTATTTATATCAACATCTTGTTTTTCTTTTTTCCCTCCTGTTTCAAATCAGGAGGGGACCCTTTTTAAAAAATTAAAGCCCAGTCTTTCTCAAGTGCTTTAGATTTCATTTTCTTAAGACTTCTCCGGAACTTGATACGGTTCTCTCTCTCGACTCAGTTTCTACCTCTATGCAATTCTTCATTTAATACTTAAACATGCTTTAGTATTGCCCACTGTAAAAAATAAAGCCTATATTCATACCCCTTCCATATTTTTAATTATAAAAATACTGACAACTAACACTCATATTTATCTATTTGTTTAAGAAAGAGGGTCTCTACGCAGTTGCCCAGGTTGGAGTGCCGTAGCTCATTGCAGCCTCCACTTCCTGGGCTCAAACAATTCTCTTGACTCTGCCTTCTGAATAGGTGGGACCACAGGTATGCTACCTGGTTTTAAAAAAAATTGTTGATACAGGGTCTTGCCATGTTGTTCAGACTGGTCTCGAGCTCCTGGCCTCAAGTGGTCTTCTCTCCTTGGCCTCCCAAAGTGCTGGGATTATAGATGTGAGCCACTGCACCTGGCCAGCACTCATATTTACTGAGCACATAGTATATGCCAGTCATATTCCAAGACGTTGCTTTTATTAACTTGTTTAAGGAAGGAGTGGAGTCCTTGCTAGGAGCATGCCTATTTCTGGAACATGCATTTCACTCCTGCCAGAGGAGCTGGATCCAGCAGAGGGGTGGTCTTCCCACAGGAATCCCACTCTCTTTCTCTCTCTGATAGTCCAGGTGAAAGTGAATCATGGCACCACCTAGGATCCAGAAAATGGAGAGGTCAATGGAGTTTATGTATCATGATTACATGTAATCACATCAGAATTAGCCATTGGTGGATGTAGGGAAACCTAAGTGAGACAGCCACATTACTAGTTTGGAATGGTAGTGTCCTGTCGCTGGTGGCAAACACAGCAGAATGAGCTTGCTCAAAGGGAAAGGTGAAGGTTCATTTTGGACATGTTGGGCTTGAACTCTCTGACACTAGGTAGCTCAGAGATGAGCAAATTTTTGAAAGGCTGGCACAAATGGAGTCAACCAATCTGAAGGCTGATTGGCACCTTGGAAAAGAAGTCCTTTGGGATCCCCATAGATTATCACACCCAGAAGTCCAAAACAAGTCCCATGAGGACATTTTCAGCTGTGGTGGTTCTTCAACCTCAGCAGGTGTTTTCTCTCACTGGTCTGGAAAAGCCAGGGAACAGGAGCAAATGATACTCCACCTTCTTCCTTCTCTATAGAAGTCTGTAAGTTCTAATGACACTGTAAATAAAAAAATATGAATGCATAGCAGAATGTTTTATATTTGTTACTCTTTCTAGAACTTTAAAAACTGGCTAAGTCTAGATACATTACTATAATTAGTTGAGAATATTCATGAATAGTCATTATTGTTAGTACTTTTGATAAACCACCAAGAACTAAGCACTTTACATTTATTATAAATAATTTCTATAGTAACCCTAAATTGTAGGTATTTTTTACTTCCATCTTACAAAAGAAAAATTGAAGCTGTGAGACACAGGATAATTTGTGCCAGGTCACACATTTGGTAGCTTTAGTTGCCAAGAGTCAGTTCATGACTCGAAATGGCTCATTCTGAACCCTGAATGGGAATTACCTGGGAGCTTTAACAATTATAATGCTTGGGCTGTACCCTGGGAGGCTTACATAAGAATCTTGGGGAACAGACTAATAGATCCATAATTTTTAGAGCTCCCCAAGTGACACCTGTGCAGCCACGGTTAAGAAATACTGGCTTGCCTCTAAAACCCAAGATCTTTTTATACCATGTCACCTTTAAATCAAAAATCATTTTAATTCCACATTGATACCAACAGGACCACTGATCAAACGTGAGAAGCAGAATAAACAACTGTCTTCTTGATAGGACAGCATTATCTTCTTCTACCTTCCAAGTCTTTAAAGAAGTGTTTCCAGAATCTGGAAATCTCACCAACAGAGCTTCAGGATTTTGTTTGCTCTGCTTGTTCCAAGTTGAAAGCAATTTTGCATTTGCATTATTATTATTCCTGATTTTGTGTGACCACATATGTTGTTTGCAAGACAAGGGAGGGGGTCTCTAAATACACCCTAGGGTACAAACTCACTGGAAAAGGATTTCCTCTACATTTATAGAAAACTGTGTAAATCAATTCCTAGCTTAGAGCTTATAACATGTTTGCCCTTTATTTATTTGTTTATTTATTTATTTAAATTGACAGGTGAAATTGCATGTATTTATCATGTACATTGTGGAAAGGTTACGTAGAGCCAATTAACTTATGTGTTACCTCGCATAGTTACCATTTATATGGTGAGAACACTTAACATCCACTCTCTTCGCATTTTGAACTTTCTGAATTATTAGTAAAGCTTTCAATGAACTCGTGGCCTTATTTAGCAAGTGACTTAATTATATTTGATTTTGAATAAAATTTTTATTTTTCTAAGCCTGGAGGTAACAGTATATAATGAAGCATCTGCTGTTCACGATGTACAAATGTTTGAATTATCAAAGCACACATTTCAAAAAATCAGATTTTCCTGTTATGCGTGACAAACTTTCCAAAGTCTTCAAAGTATGAACATGCTTTTTGTAAGATACATATTTTTGACATCTGTGGAACAGATTTTTATCTCTGTTGACATCTATCTAGTGTTTTTCTTTTTGACAGTGATGCCTTATTTTAATAAGCAACTATAAAAATTTAGCAAATAAGAGTTGTTATTGTTTGAGTTACTCATATTCAGTAGTTGATTTCATTGTTCCTCATTCATTAAATTATTTTATTATACATAATTTTATTCTGATAATTTCTTTCTATTTAAAGTCAGTCTTGTGACAGAGATTATTATTATGCAAAAAATAACCTGCTTCAAAATGTTCACAAAACATGGGTTGGAGAGACTGTAATGTGTTTCTTCCTCATAGCTTTGTGCTGTGACTTTTAAGCAAGCATTCAACTTGTGTTTAATGATGAACCAAGATTTTTCAAGAAAGAATGAGTGCCTATCATCCCCCTTCTATTGATATTTTCCATAACATCCAAGGGAAATAATGCACAGTCCGAGTATTAGGGTCTATGAGAGATGTTTGTCTGCTGTCTACCACTGACACTGCTATCATGTAGCATGTCACAGCAACTACGGAATTAGGGAGGCTAGAAATTGTGACATTAACAAAAAGCTATTGATTGGATTCTTAATACTGTAAGAGATTTTATTTATTTTATGAAATGATAAGCTTTGTGTTGATGAACTATGGTTTCAAATATTCATTTTATTGAGTCTAAGGTGTTCTATCCAGTAACCTTAATGTGCATTTACACATGTGTTGATAGAGTGTGTATCACCAAAAATATACCTGGAAATGGTGCATTTCTCTGTTTTAGGGCAATAAGGACTCATCATTTAATATATTTTTGTTTGCTTATTATAACATCTATTTAATTACTGTTTATTTAAAAGTAATTTTAGATGGCTTAAAAGGATATTATATAATTAAGTATTAATATTAGAAAATTAGAGTTCTTAGAACACAAGACAAAATATTATAGTGGGACCAACACCTGCTTCTTCATTTGCTACCTGTGTAACTTCAGATAAGTTACGTAACCTCTCTGAGCTTTTTTTCCTCCTTTGTAAAATATCTCCCTTGGAGTGTTGCTGTAAAATTGATGTTTAAGACAGAGTAGGTATTTGATAAGATGGTTTTCTCATCATGTTTTAAGATGCCATTGGATATCTTCAAATGTACTTACTTTGACAAATAAAATCTCATGCATTTGACTAGGCTTTTAGGGTGATCTTATTATTAATAGTTATCATTTATTGAGCATTTAGTATTGTGGAGTTAGGTATGACCTTTGTGCAAAGTCATTTTATAGCCAATATATTATTTAGTCTTTGTGATTATTTATCTTTAGTCTAGTAGAACAAGGGGCTTCTGAATAATGTAAATGTGCAGTTATTAGTGTAGCCTTTAAAGAACTGCCTTTGAAATCCCTATGGTGATGAGCCAAGATTTATTTCCAAAACATCATTCATATGTAAGGAGTTACTGGTGTGTCCATAATTGCATTGTAAACATCTTGCATATGTTTTGTTCTATGTGAATAGCAAGATATGCATAGTCCTAATTTATTTATTATAGACAAATCAGTGTGTGAATGAATAAAATTATCTAAACAATTTGAATAAGAATTTCTTTTAATGGACAGATTATTTTAGTTTTTCTAAGGATGTTGAAATGTTGCTATAACTGCAAATAATTTTTGTTGCTTCATAAATATGCAATTAAAGTTTGTAGATATTGATATTCTTCAAGAGTTTCAAAATGTTCTACTGAAGGGTTTCATTTCAGTATTTTGTTTTTCATTTTTCTAGCAAAAGCAAGATTGTCTGTATTCTATATCCCATGAATTTTTAATACCTACTTTTCATGAACATTTTTATCTTTTGCTTTTTTTAAATGCTTACAAAACAAATGTCAAAGATTGCTTATTTTTTAAATGCTAACACCTCTATCTCATTTATTTGAATGTTGGAATTGCATAAACATGGTATTACATGTTTTTCTAGAATTCTTGAAAACCTACCAAATAAAAAGCAGTAAATAATTATTTTATACTTTAAGAAGCTCATCACTGTAATAATGTAATGATGTTTTTCAAAGGTGGAATTACAGAATCATTCCTGTTTGAAAAAATTAGTAAGACAGACTTCTCTGGCGAATCTAATAGGAAACATAGATAAGCAACTTTAGAGAAGAAAAATAAAGTATTTCTTAAAAGTTGTGAAAGAGCATTATATACAATTATATATTAACACATTGAAACATATAAGCAAAATTATTAATTTCCTGGAGAAGTACACACTTCTGAAATTAATTCAAGAAGAAGTGAATATTCTGATGAGACATTTAATTAAATGCATTGCACAATTTTAGATCTAGGAAAGCTTTTGACGACAGCATAATAAAAACATCTATTTTGAGCCGGGCTCGGTGGCTCAGCCTGTAATCCCGCGCCTTTGGGAGGCTGAGGTGAGTGGATTGCCTGAGCCCGCGGGTTCGAGACCCGCCTGGGCAAGCGAGACCTCATCTCTACAATAAATCAAAAAATCAGCC
>CAUYQG010241215.1:0-19916 GCA_963574415.1 Tarsius wallacei | reverse complement strand
AGGAAAAATTCATACCAATCGAAAATAAAAGATCACTGAGGATGGAGTTGTATAACTTGAGCTAAACCTTGAAGGACAAGAAGAATTTGGGCAAGCCAGACAATAAATCAGACTTCCCAGATGGTGACAGTATTTTTTTTTAGCTGGCCTTATGGGACACTCTCTGCCCATCTGAAGGTTAAAGAAGCATCTAACAATCCCTCATAATGCTGACATTTTCAAAGGGTAATGAGTTCTCATTTCAAAACAAGGAGCCTTGAGCCCTATATCCTTTGCCTTATTTTAGTCTGCTTGTTACTTTACTCTGCTGCGGCTACCTTCTCTGCTCACAGACACCTCCCAAAGCTCTCTGTAGCCAGGGGCCTTCAGAAGTGGAGGATTGCTGGAGGTGAGGAGTCCAAGGATCCCGAGGCCACATAAATAATGAAGTCACCCAGGAAAGAGGAAAAAGACTCTGAGCCACATGCCAAAGACCTTGTTAAATGTGCCCAGGTAGATGGCAGTAGGTGACAGTGTCAGGCATCTGACTAAGTGCCAGACCGTGTGAGCCACCTTAGAGAGCAGTGGCTTAGCTTTCAGGTTTAGGGGGCCATGTACAAATTGGGGTAATGGAAAGGAATCCCAGAAGTGGGGATGAGGTGCTGTTCCCCAGCTCAGGGAAGCGACCCAGGTTCTCTGCATGGTGGGTTCCGTTCCCAGCAGAACCACCCAGACCCCAGTTAAATTCACGGCACCCAGGGAAAGAGGGGTAGGTAGCGGGGGAAACTAGCTGCTTCTTAGGTTGTCCATCCAGTTCGCATCTGCCTTCCACCAAATTGGGGGGAGTCAATCCTGCATTCCACTCAGAATTCCAAAGAATGTGACTCCTAATGGGTTCAAGGCTTGGGGAGGTGGAGGATGGGCTTGTTTGGGAAGGAGTGACAGGGTTGCGCAGGAGTGGTGGCCCAGATAGGGCAGGTCCCGCGGGGGACACTTCTGAAGTAGACTGCCTCGGAGCTCTCCCACAGCTGGCCTGGAGCTTCCTCTCCTCTTGGAGTTGAGGGCATTGGGATTTAGGTGTGTTGGGATTTTTTTTTTTTAACTTTTGATCAACCATTTTCCTTGAACTACATGTGGAAATAATTAGAGCATGAATGCTGAGTAGATGTGAGCCCTGGCAGCTCCAGACATACTTCAGTGACAGGTTCTTGGCAGGAATGGAGAATTGTGAATCTCATATGAATTTCCTCCAGCCATTCTCTTCTTTCTTTTCTTCCCTTTTTTCTTTCAAGGCAGACACAAGTAGAATAAAAACTTTATTAGTAGCATTCTAGGAGAGCAGAGGGTTCCAGCCAGTTCACTAAAGAGAAATCAGGCCACTGAATTGAGGTCCCCTTACGGCTTCCCTGATTTCCTCTGCTGTTTTCCAGGCAGGAATGAAAAGGCATCACTGATGAAAACCCTTTACTGTGAGAGTCAACTTTAATTCCCCCACCAAAATCCAGCAAAAACCCTGACACACCCTCCAGTGGCTCCATACGTAACCAGTCTCTTTAGTTGGGACATTTAGGTTAGCTTCCTAGAGAGGGGAAAGTTTGATACCCAGGAACATCTGAAATGGTAAATTCCTGAGCTTTCTGGCAAATAGAATTCTAACAATTTGAGAGACTTAGGCAACACCCATAATCCCTGTGTGTTATGAATGAGGAAACTGAGGCCCAGAGAGGTCAAGCACCTTGTCCTAAGTCACACAGTGCTTTAGAGGCAGAGATATGTTGAGGGCCCATCCCTACCCTCCCGTATCAGTTCTTACTTAGGACCTTACTGGCTCTGCCTGGTCTGCCCTCTGGTCTGCTGGTTCAGGTTTCAACGGAGGTTTAAATGGTCATCCCCCACTCCCGCCCCCGGCTCTTTCATTCCCAGTGTTTGCCAAATCATTTCTCATACAGCAGCATTCATCATCCATTTCTTGGAGCTCTTTAGGCTTCCTGGTTTTCCTCCCAGTTTACTGAATGCTCCTACTCTGCTTTCTTGGCTGCTTTGCCTTCAGATCCCTCATACCTTTGTGCAGGCTGTTGACTGCATGAGGAGTTGGGGGATTGGGGCCTGAAATCCAAGCTGTACTCTGCCTGCCAAGCCCTGTGTGTACCCTGGCCAGGTGCAGCATCTGCCCAGAGGGGAAGGGGCCTTTTCTGATTGGCACAAAGACCCCAAGTGGGCTCTTCTTCCGGCTCTTTAGGCCCCTGTGTGCATCCCTTTCCTCTCCCAGCCGCCCTCAGCCTTGTACTCCCACCCTTTCCTCCTGAGCTCATTTGTGCCTCTGCCCCACTTCTCACTCTGACGCAGATGACGCCCAGATGTGCAGCATCTTTAGCCTGTGTTGTCAGCTGGTAGAGGGATGCTTAACTGTCCCCCTAAACAATATGTCCCTCACTGACTCACTGCCCCGCTCTCACCCGACCTTCCCAGCGTTCCATCTCTGACAGAAATAACCCACCAAACCTCCAGGCCCTAAAACCAGGGATCTTGGCAGCTCCCCGGATTCTCTCCTTCCTCTCCTCTCTCCAGTATGTTGCTAGATCTCGTTATTCTTTAGAGATTTCTCTTGGATTCCTCCCTTCTGTATCCATGCCTCCACCACCTCTCCTCACCTCTTTCTAGCTGGTTTTCTTCTGCTCAGAAACCCACAGATTTTCCATCCAAATCCTACCATTGTTCAGGGCTCAGCCCAAGTCCCATCTCTCCCATGAAGCCTCACCTGCTGAAGTCGCATCATTTCAGGCCTGCAGTGATCTGTATGTTAGTTTCATCACTCCAACTAGGTTAGAAACTCCTGTGAAGGTGAAGGCCACATTCTCTCGTCCTTTTGGATTTATGCCATGTAGCTTGCACCGTGCTGGTCTGTGACTCCTATCATTTTTGTTTTATTGTTATAGGAATTCATCAAATATGCTTTTTGATGGGTTCTAATTTGCCTTGGCCATTACTAAAGAAGATTGGAGGACACATACCTCCTACATTGGCCTTTAAAATGGACACATCTTAGGCAGAAGATTGGAGGGCAGAAAATAAGTACCATGCCCAAATCTAACAGGCTAATTCGGGGCAGATAAGTGGTCTGTACTAGAAGCTTCCACCCACACGTTCTGAAGAAACTGAAGGATAAAATTGTGAAACCAGGAGCCTTACAAAAACACTCCTTAAGAAGACTGACAGGATGTCTTGGGAACTCCCAGGGATCACGTTGGGAACTATAGACAGGTAGATGCCTTTTGCTTTCATACTGGGGCACCTGGCAGAACCTGCCAGTAGGAGTGGAGTCACAAGATGTTCCTGTGTTGATTAGGCAGTGTGGCACTTCCTGGGGGAGACGCCCCAAGTCATCACTGTGGACCATGACCTAAGAATAGAAATACCTGCTTCTGGTGTTGGAGACTGAGCCACACCTGAGTCTGACTTTTCCCTCAGCCCCAGGCTGACTCTTAGAGTCACAGTCACCTCAGTGCAAACAGGGATGAATCCCCTGGCCTCATAGATCTTTATGAGATTATTTTTAGTTCCATAAGAAAGGGACTAATACATTTCTAACTCTTAAGTGTCCACTCAATGCTGCTATACTTCTGCTGTAACTAGACAAGACCATTACAGAAAACTAGAGCTCATCACTCTGTAGAAACTAAGCATGTAGTGTGCTGCACTTTGTCTGGGCCACCTCAGAAAAGACCTAAGCATTGGGAGTGGGTGTGGGAGGTATGCCAGACATGGCTCGTGAGTCGCTGTGTGGGTGAGAGGGCTTCCATGTGAAGGTGGCCTGGGCCAACTTAGCCTCTTCAGTCTGGAAAGACAAACACAGAATGTGACAGAATCTGTCAAATAATAAAGAACATTTTTAAGGTAAACAGCATTGTCCCACCTGAAATTTGAAAGTAGTAATCTCCAGGTACAAAATAGATTATCACGAAATGCATAGTAAAAGTAAAGAATATGTTATATCCCATAAGCTTTGATAGGGTCTGAAATTAGAAATAATACAAGGGAGAATTAAATAATTCTTGATTGACAGGTCCATAATAGATTTTCTTTTAATCTTAAAACTAATCTTCTTATGGTGATGCATCGCTTATTATTGTTGTTATTATTATTAGCTTCCCAACTTCTAGCAAGCATCCCTTATTTTCATGTCATATAGCCCACCCGTACCTTCCTGAAAACATCCTGAGTGCCACGGTCACTGGTCTCTGACACTAACCTGAATGAAGCCCCACCATGACAATTTTTAATTATTTTTATTTTTAGACAGCTTTATTGAGATGCCGTTGACATACAAAAATTGCATATGTTTAAAGTATACAAATGTTTTGATGTTTTGATATGAATATGCACTGTGGCACTACCATTTCAAGCTAATTAACATATCCATCACCTCTACCTCGTTATTATTTTGTGTGTGTTGAGAAGATCTACTCTCTTAGTAAATTAAAAGTATACAAAACAGTACTTTTAATTATCATGCTGAACATTAGATCTCCAAAAATTACTCATCTTGCATAACTGAAACTTTGCACCCCCGAATGACACTTAATGTAAAAACCATTTGTTGAGCATTTTCTCGGGCAGGACACTGTGGTAGGTCTGTGGGAAGCTGAGGTGTGCAAGACACTAAGCATCTACTTGAGATGAGCCATATGTGCATAAAATATTAAATAGGGTTCTGACTAATAGACTAATGGCCCAGAAGCCATTGTTGGAAAGATCTTGTTTATGAAGAAAATAATAGGGCACATGGAGAGTTGGATTTACTATGAAGCTAATTAAACTTCAGTTTCAGATCTTTTACTTGCAAGGCCCCTTCCAAGGCCCTATACCCAATTTTGCATTCATAGTTGTGTAGTCTTTTTCTTGCAGAGGGCTCCGGCTCCCCAAATTGTTTAAGCTTCAGGCCCCACAAAAACCTGGATCTGGCCCTGATTTAATAACCTGGAGTTGAAAGGATTGGTTGTGAACATCAGAGCCACTGCTAGAAATCACCACTCCTTCCTCCTCTTTCCCTAGGACATGTAGGATGCCCCAACACATTTCTTTTCAGAGAAAAAGACTTGAACAAGGTCATGGAATACTCTGGCTAGATTTCTAGGTCCTGAAGTAGTTTTGCTCCTTTTCTTTGCCTTCCTCAAGCCTGTGCCACTGGGGTCCACTCCAGAACAGCTGCTGGGAGCAGCCAGCATCCCACCCTATACGCCCCACCCCAGACCTCTCCCTGCTCTGTGAACTCCTTTGTCCCCAGCTCCATGGCACTCTGTGTATATCTGAGGGGCCCTGGTGTTCCTGTGAAGTTTCCATGAGTAATCCTGGCAAAGCAAGGAGAGCCTTTCTCATGTCAACAAAGCCGCTCTGTCACAGAATAGTGGCAGATTGAGCCAAAATTCCACCTTGGCATAAGCAGAGCTGGTATTTTTTTTTAAAGAAAGTTGGGAAGGAGGAAAAGAATGGAGGGGACAGGGCCGACTCAGTTCATGATAGTGAAATGATGGCATATTAAGCTGACAGTTTTATGGCTTTGCTTATAGGCTTCCTCCCCTGCCAAAGCACACTGTTCTTTCACTTCAGAAGACTTTTTAAAAGTACTGAAAAGACTTAATGCCGGTCAACCCAGAGACTCAGACACACAATCACCCCTACTGGTGGTTTTGCAAATAACTTGCTTTTCCATTTGCTTGCAAAGGATCTTTTTTCAGTTGCAAAAATAATTTCCGTTTTTTAAGACCTTGGATTCAAGACAACACCTTTCCTGGCATTGATTTGTACAGAGGCAGAGTGGTTTAGTGGAAAGAGGCTGGAATTAAAGTCTGGAGCCTTTTGACCAGGCCCCAGCTCTGCAACTGTGAGATCGCAGACCAGTCACATGTAGCTGTGCGTGTCAGTTTCATCTTCATCATAGGATCTTAAATCTGGGAGGGATGTGACGTAGAGGTAACTCCTGCCTGCCTATCTTAAAAGATTTCGAGAATCAAAAATGATAGTAAAAATTACAGATTACTCAAAGTCACTGTACAAGTATAACTTGTTATTACTATTCAGTGGCTGCCAAATGCTCAGAGAGAAAGTTTCTACCTGGTAAAAGTCAGGAATGTTCCTAGTCAGTCTTATGCTATGGGGAGTTTCCAATGTGAAAATTAACCATGAGGTCAAACCTCCTGAGCCCAACGTGCAACACACATAATGAAAACAACATGGAGGTAAGTCAGGGAGATGATGCTGAAGGATAAAGCTAGAAACCCAGTGTTCCTCCATTTAGAGCAGATATTTTGTTGATTTTTAATCAGTCTGAGTGTCCACCTTCCAGAACTTACTCCCTACCCCCCATTCAATCAGCTACATTCTCACAGGTACATCCAAACTTATAGGTTCATACTTTTATAATAATGGACCTGTCCGTGACCTCATACGAGGGGAGATCCAAAAAAGCCGGGAACTTATTTATTAAAAATTGTGTATTTATTCATTTATGTCATTCTTTGAGCCTCAGATTTCTTGGAGGGGAGAGAATGTATTTAATAAAAAATTGTGCTTAAACTTCAGTCACCTTCAATGTATTCTTCATTTGATGCAGTACACCTACCAAGACACTTTTCCACTGCTCAACAGTTTTTTAATTTGTCACTTTTGATCCCTTTTAGTGTTTCTGTTGGGTTTTTTTGTTTCACCTCTTCTGCATGGGCAAAACATTTTCCTCTGAGGACTTTTTTCATCCAGGAAGACAAAAAAAAGTCAGTTGGGACGAGATTGGGTAAAAAGGGAGTGTGGGGCATTGGGGGTCATGCCATTTTCGGTCAAAAACTGCTGAACACTCAGCATGGTGTGGACAAGTGAACTCGTAAATCACTCGTCATGAAATGGGCAAACACGATGAAAGAATCTCCAGAAAAATTAACTGAAGCCGAACGCAGCCTAGTAGCAGCTATACTGATGCCAATAGGTTCCTAGAGTACCTACCTAGTCAGGGAAGCCTACATGGGGCCCACCCTCCAAAATATAATTCCAGGTTTTGGGGGGTGCCCCCTCATACTCCCAGAGAACATGCATATGTTAATGTGGTTATCTATGCATAGGTTAAATTTTCATATAGCTTTGAGACCTAATTCCTAAAAGTGTTACGGTAGTAAAGCAAACAATTTTATTTCATTTGTAAGAACTACATTGTACCTTGTGACCTCACCCTGTGCCAGCCCTTGGAGCTGTCCCTTCTCCTCAAAGCTCACTGCCTTGATTGTACCCCATAATAGAATCTTGAGACTCTGGTGTCAGGCCTGTGTTCCCCTCCTGATTCAGCCCTCACTGGTCATGTGGCCTACATGTATCACAGAGCTCTCTGACTCTAAAATGCCTCTGCATCTGCTACATGGAACTAAAAATACAGAAACCTGCACTGAGGTTGTAAGGACAGAGATAGCTGGGCAGAGAGTGTCACTCAGTCGAAGGTGCTATAATTAATATTAGCCTTGGGCCCCAGGCCTTGTCATCCTTGACTGGATTGACTCCTTTGACCTCCCAGGCTCCCTTGCTTCCAGCATCTCCATTTAGGTTGCCTTGCACTTTTTTTTTTTTTTTTTTTTGAGTTGGAGTCTCACTCTGTCGCCCAGACTGGAGTCAGTGGCCGGTCCCGGCCACCGCAGCCTCGACCTGCTGGGCTCCGGCGATCCTTCCGCCTCAGCCTTCCAAGTAGCTGGAACTACAGGCGCGCGCTACCACGCCTGGCTCGTTTTTGATTTATGGTAGAGATGAGGTCTCGCCAAGTTGCCCAGGCGGGTCTCGAACCCGCGGTCTATTTCTTTCTGAGCAATTCTAGTAGCCTTTAGTCTTTCAAAGAAATTGTTCATTTTATCTATTGTCAAATTTATTGACATAAACTTGTTCATGACATTCCCTCATTATCCTTTTAATCTCTGTACAGTCTATAAATAATGTGGTTTTTACCATTCTTTTTTTTTTTTTTAGTTGAAGTCTCACTCTGTCGCCCAGACTGGAGTGCAGTGGCATGCTCCCGGCCACCGCAGCCTCGACCTGCTGGGCTCCGGTGATCCTTCCGCTCAGCCTTCCAAGTAGCTGGAACTACAGGAGTGCGCTACCACACCTGGCTAATTTTTTGATTTATTGTAGAGATGAGGTCTCACCAAGTTGCCCAGGCGGGTCTTGAACCTGCTGGCTCAGGCAGTTCACTCACCTCGGCCTCCCAAAGTGCAGGATTACAGGCTGAGCCACCGAGCCCAGCCCTACCATTCTTAATGGTAATTTTTGTCTTCTCTCTTTTCCTGATCAGTTTCGCTAGAAGTTTTATTGATGTTCTTTATAGACTGGCTTTTAGTTCCATTGATTTTTTTTAAATTTGTTTTTCTGTTACTGACTTCTGATTTGGACTTTATTTTTTTTCTTATGCTTGCTTTGGATTTAATTTTATGCTTTTCCTATTGTCTTAGCTTAGAACCTTGGATCATTGATTTGAGATCATTTTTCTTTTCTGATATGGGCATCTAGTACTACAAGTTTTCCCAAAATTTTTGCTCTAGTGGTATTCTACAAATTTTTACGTTGTGGTTGTTTTTTTTTCCCACCCAGAATATTTAGTTCAGGCTAGGCACAGTTTCTCGGGTTTATAATCCCAGAACTTCAGGAGGTTGAGGAGCGGGGATCATTTCAGCCAACCTGGGCAGCATAGCAAGACTCTGTCTCTACAAAAAAAAAAAAAAGGACTAACTGGGTGTGTGGTACACACCTGTAGTCCCAGCTACACTTGGGAGGCTGAGGGAAGAGAATTGCTTGAGGCTAAGGGTTCAAGGCTACTGTGAGCTATGATTACCCCCCTGTACTCCAGCCTGGGTAACAGAGCAACAACCTAGTCCCCACCCTTCCAAAAAAGTTTCTTAGTTTTTCTTTGAGCAATTTGATTATGATGTCCTTGGTTTAGTTTTCTCCATGCATCTGTGTTTGGGGTTCATTGAGCTTCTTTGGTCTGTGGGTTTATATTTTTCATCACATTTGAAAAATTTTTAGTCATTATTTATTTAGATTTTTTTTTGTTTCCCCTTTTCTTTTTCAACTCAAATTGCTTGTATATTAGACTACTTTAAATTGTCCTACAGATCACTGATGCTCTCTCATTTTCTTTGACTCTCTTCTCCTGTTTCCTTTTGAGTAGTTTTTATTGCTTTTTTCACATTCACTAATGTTTTCTTCTGCAATAGCTAATCTGCTGTTGCTCTCATCTAATGTATTTTTTATTTCAGACGTTGCCATTTTTATCTTTAACAATTCAACTTGGGTCTTCTTTATAGCACTCATGTCTACTTAACTTTTTGAACATGTGATATACGGTTATAATTGTTTTTTATGTCCTTGTTCGCTAATTTTAACATCTGAGTCTGTTCTGAGTCAGTTTCTATTGATTGATTTTTCTCCTCTTTGACACAACAAATGCTTCCTTCCATTTATATGTTCTAGGTGCCCATTCATAAATATCTATTGTTGCGTTCATATTTTCTTTGGTAAATGTTTATGTTCCACTTACTGCTTCAAAACCTTTCTTAATTATATTATCTTGTAAAGAAACTGATTTAAAAATCATACTTAAAATGCAAGCACAAATAAGAAAAAATGCTGATATGGCAGTTCTTTTACTTCTGCTGTGAAATCCTTGCCACCCACATGAAGAGGTTGAAAAGATAGTTTAATCAACTCTGGTAAAAAGTTGGCAAAATCAAATTTAGCAAAGAGACTCCCACTGCTGCCACCAGTTAAGACAGATATCTGCCCCCTTTTATAAAAGAGAAGAACCAGGCATGGTGAAGAAGCAGCTTTAGCATGTGAGAGCTCAAGAGTTCAATTGCTGCATGTGATATTCACCAGAGGAACTAAGGGAAGATGAATATGGGAACTTCAGGCATCTATATAGATTCAGATGAGGTGCTCTTTCAGGCCACTCCTGTCTGTTGGCTTTGATGGTAGGACTTGAGTGAACTGTGTCTCCTGTGGGCATTATTGGTAAGTTCCAGATATAATATGTCAAAAGAAAACTTGAAGGCATTGTTAGTTATCCACATGCAAATTATTCTTTTATTAGAGACAGTCAACAAACATATGCAAAAAGGAGAAGGAGGAGGTGGGGGGCGAGGAGGAAACCACAAACGTTTTGGAATCAGTGAGTTTCTTTTCTTAGATAAACTAATTAGCTTATAACTAGGAAAGAGGCCAGTCTGCCCTTTAACATGCATCTGGGGCTATTGAGGAAAAAAATTAGTTCTTTATATACTCCCTGAAACACTTTTGGAATTTAATTGTAGAGTATGCGTGACAGGCTATCTCTATGTACTGTCTACCAATGGCCCTAATTTAATACTGGTACCAAGTCAGTACCATTTCCCTCAGATTTTGTGAGTTTTTTTAAAAAGCAATAAGAAGATAATGTAAATAATGTTATATTGTTTATATAGATGGTTCCACTTTTAAAATAGCATAATATCTCTTTATGTAGACCTGGTGAATACAAGATTGTTTAGTATGTGGGATTTTTAGTTTAGCTGTAAAGAAATTTTATACTTAGGTTTTTCCTTGAACAGCGTAATCAGCACTGTCCTTTCACCAAGGTTGTCCGTCATTCTAGGCGTGGCTGTATCAACTTCTTTATCACCCTAGCCCAAAGCACCACACTTAAAAAAAAATACCTTTGACATACAGAAAGACCTAGCATAATGCACATTTTGAATGTTTTTATTGTTTAATTTGTGTATGTAATGAAATCACCAGAAGTCATCCAAGAATTACTGATAGATTTCCATATTGGTGACAGGTATTCTATGAAGGCTTTAGTACAAGATGGTGCTGCTCATCTTAGGTAGGCCTGTTCTGAATTAATTATGACTAGCTAATAAGATCTTTTGAAAGTTTCTTTCCAAGCTTCTTGAGTTAATGCTTTCCCTCTGGCCAGTGCGGTAGACTGAACATTGTTGATACTCTTTAAAGACATGTTGGCAGGTACTATTCATTTAAACCAGATATCATGTGTCAACTCCTTTTTCTAGATAGGGAGAAGCTTCTTTTTTGGCTATTGTAATAAAGCCTGTATGACTTCTTATGAAGCTCTTATTTTCTTTACTTGAACTAGTACTTGTAGAAGCTTTTCATAGAAATTTGGGCACCCCTCTTCCACTTATGAAGATTCTTAGAGGCTTGAGTGTAAGTGTCCATGTGTAAATTCTTTTTTTTTTTAAATTTCTTAAAACTAGTACTGTTTTTGTGATAAAAACAAACAGAATTCATAAGAAAAGGAATGAGTGGGCCTCATATTTTTACCAGTCCGTCATGCTGCTTACAGTGAAGGAAGATCTGAGTTAGTGGCTGTCTGGTGATAGACAGCTCTCCTGACAGTAGTGTGTTGAAGTTCAGGGAGCCCCTGAAAACTGCCATGACCTGTAGTCACCCATGCAGTCTTCTCTATGTTAGCACTGTGATTCTAGCTCTTGACTTTTAACATGCATAGTCAATCATCACCTGAAATTGAGTATCATTTTTCCTTTTTGGAAGAATGACAGGTAGGTGAGTGTTTGAATTCTACAAGCATTTGATTTTCATTTATCCTGATTAAATCCTAAGCTGCTGAATTTTAGTAACACTTTTTCTTTACATACAGAATTCTAAGAATTTGAGGTGTGAATTGGGGCATTTGATAAAGTGGCTTTTCTATTTCCTAGTTTTCTTGGTAAGGGGTTTTTAAAGTATATTTTACTTGAGAGACTTATCAAAATTTTCATTTCTTCAAGGTGTTGACTTTAAAGTGAAAACAATTTCTGTGGATGGAAATAAGGCTAAACTTGCAATATGGGTAAGAGCTTTTTAAATGTACTTTTTATAAATGTTAAACTCATACTTTTTAGGGATGTAGAAATTGATTTGTGTAGTGTTCTAGAGGTGAATGAACGATTTGTATTAAATAACTTCTGGGAGATTTGATATTGATTAAAGGATAAACAATAAAGAGTTCTATCTTACAACTGGGTAATTAGAGATTTGTTTTACTTAAATTTTTAAAGTGTATAATTCTTTATGACTATTCCAAAACAGAAGAGAATATTAAAAAGTCATCTTATCTGCCAAAGAGAATCATTGTAATTGAATAAGTTTCTTTAAAGTTTTAAAAAGACCATCTAGACTGAACTAACTCTAAAGGCAGTTGTTGAAGGGATGAGGAGTGAAATGATTCTTGGAAAAAAATATTTTTTCTGTTTTTTAGTATAGATGGTTTATAATATTTGAGTTTGCCAACTTTAGGTTTATTTTGTAATACTTCCTTTTTCCTTACTGGCTTCTTTTCATTTTCCTGTGAATCCAACCAATCTGATCCACATTGTTATGCTTTCTAGACCTCTTCATGCTAGTGCAGAATAAGGTAGCATTAACTGTCAAAAATACCCAAGATGCTCAGTGCCTATGTCCGTCTCTTTTTCTTCCATCTATCTACCTACTTACTTACCTACTTACTTATCTATATCTTTCTCCCAATTAAGTATGGTTGGGTCATATATAAATATTTACTACATATACCAATTATAAAACATACTCATATAATTGTAATACTCTAATTTTCCCGTATACTGTGATAATTAAATATATACATATATGTTTATAACATATGATAAATAATATTAGAACTGATCAGCAGTCAACAAATTGAGACATTCATACTTCCACATGGTAGTTAAATGGTAAATGCTGTTTCACAGATTGAAACATCAAGTGTTCATGCATTGCATGTCATTTATCTTCTTGGTTTTCTCTGAATGACACAGTATTTCTAACACACATTTTATCTTCAAATAATGAGTAACTGTATAAATTTGTTTAATATTTTTGTTAGTTTTTAAGATACAATACTTTAAATGACTTTTACCCTATTTTCCCTACTTCCCCAAACATGTTTTATATCAATTAGAACAATAATGTCTAACAAAACAATCTGGAAAATGTTGGACTGGATTATAGTAAAATATATTGAATAATGTAATAATGCTAGCTTTTTCTGTACTAATGCCTGATTTCCATATGCTTTTCATGGTTGCTTTATCACCCCTTTCTGTCCTTGCTACTGCTTTGTGAAATATATAGATTAGAGCGGGATCTGAGGCTTGCTGGTTGCAGTGAGATTTTTCTCTCATACAGGAGGTTTGGTTTTGCTTTAAATGTACTTTCTCATTCCTGCCTAATAAAAAGGCTGGCAGGTATTCCTGAAGAGACATCTTTACTATATAGGCCTATAAATATTTTTTTTAAAAAAGAAAGTTTCCCCCAATTATGAGAATAATATAAGCTCATTCTAAGAAAGATAATTGAGACAATAAGAAGTTAATAGAAGAAAGTTTATCCTTAACCAGTGTATATACTAAGTTTCTTATAGTTTGAGGTTTTACGTTTAGGTCTTTGATCCATTTAGATTTGGGGGTTTTTTTGTATGGTGATAGGTAGGGGTCCTGTTTTAATCGTTTGCATGTGGTCAGCCAGTTTTCCCAACACCATTTGCTGAATAGGTTCTCCTCCAGTGGTTAGTGATGGAGCCTCTGTCAAAGATGAGTTGGTTGAGAAATTGAGGGGGAGAGGGGAGGTGGGATTGGCAGTAATGGGAATATGCCAGGGGTTTGGAGGCACATCTCATCGACAAGGGTACCTGCATGATGAACATTTGTATACCGAATCCCGAATTGGACCCCACAACTTTAAAACTAAAAGAGAGAAAAAAAACAAACAAACTGTGTGTATGTTTAAAATATCTAGGCAAATATATATATGCTGCTACACATACATGTATAAGCAATTTTCCAAAAGAAGGAGTTGTATCTGATGTTTTTATAAATGTCCTTCTCTTCACCCCACACACAATATGTTTATTTGTTACATCAGTTTAAATGGCCATCAGGTATTTTATTTCATAGCTGTACTTTAATTTAGTCAACCTTCAGTGGAATATATTTAAAGTTTCACCAGTTTTTCACAAAGATACACAGTGCTCTGATGACCATCCTGGTTTCTACATCTGTGTGTACTTATCTAGTTATTTTAGGATGTATACCTAGAAGTAGAAATACTGTTTTAAAGAATGTGAAGATGTAACATTGATATACACCAAAAAGTCTTATTTTTCAGTTTATACTCCCACTAATTATATTTTCATATTCACTCTTCTACACCTTAATGTGTACTAAGGGTTGCCAATCTTATCTTTTCCTCTGAGTAATATGTTTTCACTTATATTTGTATTTCTTTTGATTAGTGAAGTTTTTTTTTTCCTATCACGTCTATTGATATTTTTAAATGAGTTTTCTTTTTTTATATTTTGCCTGTTTTATATTACCATTTATCATTTTTTTGACTTTCAAATATTAGCTTTGTTGTATGCTACAATTTTCCACTCTTGTCATTTGTCTTTAAAATCATTTCAGATGAATACATTTGTGTTATTATGTGTGTGTATAATACTATCTGTCATATGTTGCAAAGCTTTTTTTTCCCGTTTGTTATTTACTGTCAAATCTTATTAAGGATGAATGGAAGGTGTGAGAGGTGAGGGATGTTCTTGCCATACCAAGGTTTTAATATTTCTATGATCAGGTTATTTTCTTCATGGCATTTGAGTATCATGTTGTATTTAGGAAAGCCTTTTCACTGAATATTAAAAATAAATGAATCCATAGTTTCCTCTAATTTTTCTGTGGTTTTAATTATGTAAGTAAAATGAGTCCCCTCCCACTTGAAAGTTTCTTTTAGTATCAAATAGAATAATTAAGCACAGCCCTGCAGCCTCCTGAAAGTGCATACTCATCAGGACCTAAACAGCATCTGAGAGCTTGTTTTCTTCTGTTGCCTTCTTCTGTGTCCTTGCCTCACTTCCACTGCCACTCCCTACATTTTATTATTTAACCTTTCTAGATCTTATTTATATCTATCTTCAAAATAATTTCTTCTCCATTTTCCCCATCAGAAAATAAAACCACGGGATAGAGACGAAAAGCTCTGCTTCTTTTATCTTACAAAGATGTCATTATACCTACCACACATTCCTGTTTTAAAGACAAATACAAGCCAAAAATCTAAATTCTGACTCCTTAAATTTTATAGTAGTAATAAATCCTGATCCAGTGCTGTGGCACAGGGTTGTTCCCCCTCATTTATCATACCTATTGAAACATTTTTATAAGTGAATCCAAAGATGTCAAGAATTTAAACATCTGGCCTAATTAAATATTCATCACATGTAAGGTGTCAAAGTCACGTGAGAAATTTTAACATAAAATATATTTTGCTGTGGTCTTACTTTTAAAACTATGGGCTTTGTGCATATTTTAACTGGAATTGCAATTTTGATTTCTATGTTGTATTTCACCAAGGAAGGAAGGTGATCTCAATGAAGATAGAACGAAATTCGTACTCACTTGCTTTCTGCCAGCTCTGGAAGTTATGGCTACACTTTCCTTATGCAAATAGAATGACTTTCTTCCTGTCATAACAAAAAATCTTGGGACTAAAATATTTCATACTTGGTCCTTGCTCCAAACTATTTGTTATGAGAATGGAAGTGTTCCATGTATGGAAAAATAGCTGCTTCTTAAATTTCCAAATTCTCTGTTCCAAAACAGTGTCTTGTTTGTTAAATAATGGCTTTTCCTGCCTTTCTTTTCTCTCACAAAAAGATAGTCTGTAGTACTAAAAGTTAAATGCTTAGCATGATGGAATTCCAAAAATTATGTCTGCACACTGAGTAATTTGAATGTTGTTAATTTGCCTTTTTTTTTTGCATATAAGTGAACAGCTAGGATATGTTTTTCATAAGTTTGTCTTTTAAAAATATACATTTTTATTTTATTTGTATGAATCAGGTTTTCTGAAATGGGCACTAGCCCAAGGCTATGAGCATGTCTAGTTCATGTGTGTATATACATATACACATATGTATATTTTGCATGTACATATTGCTTTCTAAAAGTGTTGTTATAGTTTTACATAGAAATTGTATCCTCACGGCTTCCAGTTGATTACGGGTTTTTTCCTGCAAACTTGATCATAGTGATCAAAAAATAATATTGGGTATCTATGTGGTATTTTATTAATGATTATTAAGTTACAGTGTTGACTTATGTTATCAGAGTTATAATCTGTTTTAGATAGCACATCCACTTTGTTTTATGCAGCTTTTAATTTATATCATTGTTATTGAAAAGTTGAGTAAGTATGCAAATTGAATAATTTTACATATCAAGCATGTTTTATAAGAAAACTTGAGGCAGAGACTTTTGTAAAGAGAAATCATATTTCACCTCATACATTTATCTGTTTAGAATGCTTACTTTTAAATTAAGCATTTCTTCTCTCAAACTTGGCAGGATGGGGGCTAGTTTCTATAGTGGTGAGAATCTGGAAACAAGGACATTCTGCATTTATATAAGTGTATCTGTGAAAGAGTGCTGAATGTTCCAAGTGGTTTACAGTGAAAAGTTATTTTCCTCTTAATTTTCTCTTCTGAGGCTAGAAAGGACCACAAATACTCTATATTGTCTTAAAGCATTCTCTACTTTGGCCAGACAAAGAAACTGGGTACTGCTGTAGTCCTTCATTGCTGGTTGAAGATTCCTGTCCAGTCCTCAAACCTCTTAGAGGTTAACACTTATCATATCAAAAGGAGCTTCTGCTTGTCCCATAGCAAGCCATTCATGTTACAACAGTGGAACTGGTAGCCCAGTTGAGGTTTGATATATGTCTCTACTTTTCTTCAGTTTACTTTATGCTAGAAGACTGCAAACTTTTTCTTAAAAGGCCAGATAGTAAATAGTCCAACTCTAAAACAGGCCATATGGCAATAAGGAAGCAAATGGTCATGCTGTGTTTCAATAAAACTTTATTTAATAAATCTGTATATAATAAAACAGGTGGAGGACTGAGGAGGCAAGTTTGCCAGCTGCTATTTTCTTTAAGTTTCTTGAAGCCGGAGTCCAAGGATGGTAGAAAGACAACAGAGAGAAGGAACCAGGCTGGGAGAGTTTGCTGGGAAAAAGCCCCAGAAAATTCTGAGCAACTATCTTAATTTCAAGAATTGCACTAGGCACAGTGGTTAAACCGGTAATTAACCAGATGCGTCCCTGCCTTAGTGAAATTTACATTTCTTACCTAGTGTACATCTTTATTAACCCTAACATGGGTCAGAAATAACATGCAATAAGGAGTAACTTGGTTTTATGCATTTTCCTGAAAAAAAAAAATACATAGAAAATACTTAAAAGGGCCAATCTATATTCTTTACCTAATATAAGATACCCCTGTAATTCTCAAAATCAGTGATTCTCAGCTTTGACTCTCCAATACAAACACCTGGGAGGAAATTAAGCTTCCTTTCATTACCGTAAACCAGTTAAATCAGAGTCTTTGGGGGTTGAGTCCCAGAAAATGTCATTGTGCAGCTGGAGTTGCAAATGGTGACTTTCAGTGAAATTGATTTCATGTGTGATAAAAACCTTAAATCCAAAATGGTAGAAAATCTTAGTTGTGTTCCTCTAGAGATGTGTATTTATTTATTGAGTTTATTTTCTGTAACACTTGTCAGTCAGAGAACACATCTTATTTAAATTTCAGGTTTTGAATGAGATTGTGCGTTAATATTATTTTTAATAATGCTCTTTGACTTTCTACTCTTAAGTTAGTGTATTGAAGGTCTGTTATACTTTTTTCACTTACTTGTTCTTTTTAGGATACTGCTGGTCAAGAGAGATTTAGAACATTAACTCCCAGCTATTACAGAGGTGCACAGGGTGTTATATTAGGTAAGTGCTTACTTTAATCTACTGTTTAAAAGTATCGTTTTTTGGAATTTCTGATTTTCCTAGTCTGTGAAGGTCAGTAAGTTTTTGTTTAATTTTCTTTAGGGCTACTTTTATGTAAATTGAAGTTGTATTAACTTCATTTAATATTAATGAGTATTAAAACTTTTAAATTTGTTTTCAGCTCTTTATCTAGCAATTAAAAAACTAAAGACAAGGGCTGAGTGCAGTGGCTCAAGCCTGTAATCCCAGCACTTTGGGAGGCTGAGGTGAGGGGCTTGCCTGAGCCCACGGGTTTGAGAACAGCCTGGGCAAGGGTGAGACCACTTGTTTACAACAAATCAAAAAATTCACCGGGCGTAGTGGTGTGCGCCTGTAGTTCCAGCTCCTTGAAAGACTGAGGTGAAAGGATTGCCTGAGCCCAGCAGATTGAAGCTGTGGTAGCTGTGAGCATGCCATTGCACTCCAGCCTGGGCAGCAGAATGAGACTCCAACTCAAAAAAAAAAAAAAAAAAGAAAGAAAAGAAAAGAAAACGCTTTAAATTAATAAGCTCTTTGTTATAATGCAGGATGATATAAGCTGATAGTGATAACAGAGGAAGAGAATCAGGACTCACTGACTGTACTGTAATTTTTCAAAGTTGCAAATTCTGGTTCTTAAAATAAACAAGTTAACAGGGTCATTGATATTTACATTCATGTGAAATTTTTTGATATTTTGCTACAAATTTGATTTTAAATACTCTGATTTTTGGACAGACCCCTTTCATCATTATGAATGGGAACAGCTGTTGTTTTGCTTTAATTAGTTTTGAGTTATTACACAGATTATAATTTCATTTCTGTCACAGTGTATGTTAATAAGATTGAAATGTGTGTGTATGTGTTTTGTTTTTTCCTTTAAAAAAAACCACTTGTTTCTTCCATCTGAATCAGTAGATACTCATTGTTAAGCAATGAAGGCTTAACAAAAAACAGACTCCTAATGTTGGCACCTAGCTACATACTAGGAATATAATGTCAACTGCTTGTTTTAAAATGTAGCATATTATTTACTCTGTCCATTAAAAACTAATATTTCAGAACATTTACAATATTAATTGAGCATAACAAGGGAAGAACGGTTGACTTTTTTTTAACATCTCAGTACTGGGTACTACTAAGAGGTGGTCAGATTTATTATGGTCAAAATTATTAAGTCAAAAACATAAATTAATGCTTGGTTTTAGTATGCCTACATACAATTCAGTTTTTGGCTAAAGTTCTTTGACTGCAAGAAAGAATATTTTGTTTACTTCACTAATGGGAATATCTCGTAATGCTGGAATGGCCTCTTGGCATTTATTCTGCTGTTGATTTTTTACATAGTCATCTGTGATTGTATGAATGGAGTTGAGTGAAGAGGTACTCATCATATTAATTTAAAACAAGAGTACATAATCAATTACGATAGTAATGAGGTAGATAGGTAATACAACTGCCTAATATTTTTGAAGCAAATAGGTTAAGCCTAAGGAGTTTAGCCAAGATTCAGGAATAAAAGTCCACATGAGATAAAGTGTGAAGCCAAATTGGGAGCTTACAGAAAGAACAAAGCCATAAATCGCTCTTTCTGGCAATGGCAACAGTGAATTTTCCACCATTTTTCCCATGGCTGTAGACAATCTTGACCACCTCAGCACAGAATTTTCTGTGCAAATGCTGACCAGGGAGCCATGGTGGGATGGGGTGGAGTGGGGTGGTAAGGGGAGAGGAAAAACTGAGGAAAAGGCCCAGGCATGATGGCACCCCCAGCCCACGTGTAGGTGCACCACTGCTTCTTTTTTTTTTTGAGTTGGAGTCTCACTCTGTCACCCAAACTGGAGTGCAGTGGCCGCTCCCGGCCACTGCAGCCTCGACCTGCTGGGCTCCGGTGATCCCTCCGTCTCAGCCTTCCAAGTAGCTGGAACTACAAGCACACGCCACCACACCCAGCAAATTTTTTTTTATTTATTGTAGAGATGAGGTCTCACCAAGTTGCCCAGGCGGGTCTTGAACCTGCGGGCTCAGGCAATCCACTCACCTCAGCCTCCCAAGGTGCGGGATTACAGG
>CAUYQG010241213.1:0-13140 GCA_963574415.1 Tarsius wallacei | reverse complement strand
CAGGCTAGGGTGCAGCGGCACGTTCACGGCCACCTCAGCCTTCCGAGTAGTTGGAACCACAGGCAAGCACCACATGCCTGGCTAATTTTTTGATTTATTGTAGAGATGAAGTCTCACCATGTTACCAGGCTGGTCTCGAACCCTTGGGCTCAGATAGTCCTCTCACCGCTGCCTCCCAAAGTGCTGGGATTATAGGTATGAGCCACCATGCCTGGCTACATCATTCCTTTTTTTTTTTTTGAGTTAGAGTCCCACTCCGTCGCCCAGGCTGGAGTACAGTGGCATGCTCATGGCCACCCCAGCATCGCGGGCTCCAGTGATCCTTCTGACTCAACCTTCCAAGTAGCCAGAACTATAGGCATGTGCTACCACACCCAGCTAATTTTTGATTTATTGTAGAGATGAGGTCTCACCAAGTTGCCCGGGTGTGTCTCGAACCCGCGGGCTCAGGCAGTCTACTCACCTTGGCCTCCCAAAGCGCTGGGATTACAGGCTAAGCTACCAAGCCCGGCCTATATCATTCTTAAATGTATCCAGTGAACTCCAAGTACCCGAAAAATCTGATGCCCACCGTCATCCACTTAAAAATATATGAAGAATCTCTTTTTTTTTTCTTTTTGAGTTGGCGTCTCACTCCGTCGCCCAGACTGGAGTGCAGTGGCCGCTTCTGGCCACCGCAGCCTCGACCTGCTGGGCTCCGGCGATCCTTCCACCTCAGCCTTCCAAGTAGCTGGAACTACAGGTGCGTGCTACCACGCCCGGCTGATTTTTTTATTGTAGAGATGAGGTTTCGCCTGCCCAGGCGGGTCTCGAACCCGCGGGCTCAGGCAATCCACTCACCTCAGCCTCCCAAGGCGCGGGATTACAGGCTGAGCCACCGAGCCCGGCTGAAGAAGCTCTTTAACAGAAATTTTATATGGTTCTCTTCTTGTACATCTAACTTCATTCACTTCCTGTACTAGTACACAATTTACTAAACACATAAATATATTTTACATTATTTTTTTGAGTTGGAGTCTCATTCTGTTGCCCAGGCTGGAGTTCAGTGGCATGTTCATGGCCACCCCAGCGCCGACCCATTGGGCTCAGGAGATCCTTCCTTCTCAGCCTTCCAAATAGCCGGAACCCAGGCTGCGCTACCACGTCTGACTAATTTTTTGATTTATTATAGAGACAAGGTCTCACCATGTTTCCAGGCTGATCTCGAACATATGGACTCAGGCAATCCTCTCACATCTGTGTTCCAGTGTGGAATTACAGGCATGAGTCACCCCTCCCAACATATATAACATTTTTATAACTTGTGAAACGTAAAGAGTATAATTTTTATAGAAAATTTATCTCTTAATGAGAAATATGGTGTTTCTTGCCGATTAGTTCAGGTATTCATGGATGAATATTATCTAATGGTAGAAGGAGATAAGGTATAATATCAATTATTTGTTTTTTATTTTTATAGACATAAACATTAAGAAAACTTGTTCATATAATTGGGAAAGGACAAGATGTGTTACAGTGATATTCCTTGAGTCTTTGTGTGTTTTGTTTTGTTTTTTGAGTTGGAGTCTCACTCTGTCGCCCAGACTGGAGTGCAGTGGCATGCTCCCGGCCACCGCAGCCTCGACCTGCTGGGCTCCGGCTATCTTTCTGCCTCAGCCTTCCAAGTAGCTGGAACTACAGGTGCGCACTACCACGCCCGGCTAATTTTTGATTTATTGTAGAGACGAGGTCTCACCAAGTTGCCCAGGTGGGTCTCGAACCCATGGACTCAGGCAATGCACTCGCCTTGGCCTCCCAAAGTGCTAGGATTACAGGCTGAGTCACCGAGCCCAGCCTCCTTGAGTCTTTGAACTTCTAAATTATATGCCAGCAATCACGAGGTGATTTATTATATAATGCTATTGAGTAGAGTTTTCCTTTAATTTTATTAAAAGCAAAGAATTAGAAACCACAACTTGCAAAAGGATTTATCTAGTTATTAGAGTTTTAGTTCCAGCTTTATTAAAAATGATTATTATCTGTGACCTTTTCACTGAAACACCTTCTTAATCAGATACTGACTTCTTTTTTTTTTTAAGATTGGAAAATGTAGTTTATTTAACAAGTAAATTAGAGAGAGAGAGAAGATTCACCTCCCCAAGGTAGGGAAGGGAGCCAAAAAAACCAGGTAACATGGCAGTGGCCCTAGCTCAAAGAGCACATGGCCGCACCAGTGTCTAGGAAGGCAATGGCAAGATGCCAACTTCTGTACTCTCTTGCCAACACAATATTTTTTGATAAAACTCTTTTATCATTACATGTTTTCAGGATCTTTTTATTAAAATATTGAAGTACAGATTCAACTCATTCATTGTATAGAAAACAACTGCTGTTTGCAGAATTGGCAAAGCCAGTCTTTATTTCAAACCAATCAGCCAAATTAGACCTACTTTCTGTTAGGGAAAGTCTAACTTTATTTTTCAATTCAAATAAATATATTAGCACTCATTTTGAAGAATATTATAAAAACCACCAGGAAATGCTGGGTGCAGTGACTCACGCCTGTAATACCAGCACTTTGGGAGCTGGAGGTGAGAGGACCACCTGAGCCCACGGGTTTGAGACTAGCCTGGGCAACGTGGCGAGACTTTGTCTCTACACTAAATTAAAAAATTAGCCAGGTGTGGTAGCGCACACCTGTAGTTCCAGTGACTTGGAAGACTGAAGCGGAAGGATCGCCTGAACCCAGCAGGTCGAGGCTGCAGTGACTGTGGGCATGCTCCTGCACTCTAGCCTGGGTGACAGAGTGAGACTCCTAAAAACAAAAAAAAAATCACCAGGAAATAAAATTGTTAACTGTAGCTTATAAGATAGACTACTAATAAATCAGTCAAGATTAAAAGTATATGGATCTAATATTAATTTTATAATTAATGGTAAAAATCAGATAATACTGTTTCTTATACAATGTGGAATAATGCCATATGATATAGAGCTAAATCCAGACTGGGAGCACTTTGGGAGGCCAAGGTGAGAGGATTGCCTGAGCCCAGGAGTTTGAGACCAGCCTGGGCAACTTGGTGAGACATCATCTCTACAATAAATCAAAAAATTACCTGGATGTGGTGGCGTGTGTGCCAGTGATTCCAACTACTTGGAAGACTGAGGCAGAAGGATCGCCTGAGCCCAGCAGGTGGAGGCTGCAGTGACTGTGAGCATGCCACTGTACTCTAGCCTAGGCAACAGAATGAGACTCCAACTCCAAAAAAATAAAATATGTAAATAGAAGTATTATAGAAGGTATGTATTCCTTTGATAAGTACCTTCTCTATAGAAGAGGGGATTGCGTGAGCCCACAAGTTTGAGAACAGCCTGGACAATTTGGTGAGACTTTATCTCTACAACAAATCAAAAAATTAACTGGGTGTGGTAGCACACACCTGTAGTGCTGGCTACTTGGAAGACTGAGGCGGAAGGATTGCCAGAGCCCAGCAGGTCAACACTGGGGTGGCCATGAGCGTACCTCCAGCCTGGGGGATGGAGTGAGACTCCAACTCAAAAGAAAAAAAAAATGTACATTTGCTAAGAACTAATGAGTTGAGCAGCTAGCAAACAATTTCATTTTTTGCTAGTAGGATGTAGAAAACAATAAACATTTTATAAGATGAAATAAGAGGAGGATTAATTACAATTGGAATATTTTGATATGAAAACAACCCCTCTGTCTCAACTCCTCAGGTTTTTACACCCCGGACCATGCATCAAGTGTAGGTGAGGGATCTACTTTTCTTTTTTTTCTTTTTTTCAGAGATGAGGTCTTGCCAAGTTGCCCAGGCTGGTCTTGAACCTCTGTCTCAGGCAATCCTCGTGCAAAGTGCTGAGATTACAGGCAAAAGCCACCACGCCTTGCTTTACTTTTCTTTTGTAAATTGGGACAAGGACTATAATGAAAGAGGAGGTGGAATGGAGAGTGCTGGCACTCAAACAGATTGGTTTTAGAAAATATTTCATATGGAAGTTGAGGATCTGGAAATGTGTTCTGTTATAGCCTCTCAGACTGATTTCCTTGCCTGAGTATCCCTTGCAAAGTAGTCACATATCTTTGGAAAGTCTTCATGTACCCTACTTGAAAGACTTCTTTATAAAGGGATACCCATACTCTAGTGGCCCTGACTATACATTATTCTGAGACAGCAAAGCAATGTCCTAGGCAGTAAGGAGAAAGACTTGGTGTTCTTGGAAGAGGGAAGGGTCACAACAGGAGTCAAAGAGGATGGCTCCAAGTTTGTGACGGTGATGATCCTGGATATGGTCCTTAGCTTTACAGTTCTAAAAATGTGATCTTGTTAGTCCACACAAAAGTGTTCATGCTTTATCTCACTAAATAAAACTCAGGGAATTAATATATTAAATAGGATGCCAGTTAATTATGTTATACTTATAGCCAACAAGTGGACTGGATTCTCTCTCCTGTTAGGAAATCAATGTGGGAGGATCAGTTATAATCAGAAAGTTATATGAGAAGTGTGGATTTTGAACATGGCTATTGCTAACAACCTATATGACAGCCAAATGCTCACTGCCTGGCATATGATAGGAACTCAGTAATTATGGAGTGGGTATACCTATCTTTGCTATAGCTGCTAAAGGAGAAGTTCAAGATTCTGATAGGCCAACCCAATTTTTTTTTTTTTTTAATGAGTCAGGGTCTCACTCTGTCACCCAGGCTGGAGTGCAGTGGCACAATCATGACTCACTGCAGCCTCAACCTCCTGGGCTCAGACCATCCTCTCACCTCAGCCTCCCAAGTAGCTGGGATTACATGCATGCACCACCATGCCTAATTTTTTTTACTTTTTGTAGAGATGGGGTCTCACTATGTTGCTTAGGCTAACCTCGAACTCCTGAGCTCAAGCAATCCTCCCACCTCTACATCTCAAAGTGCTGAGATTACAGGTGTGAGCCCTGGTGCACGACTCAATTTATACTCTTATGTGGCTATATCATGTAGATATTAAATCCAGTAAAAATTCATGTCAAGGGGATCACATGATTGCAATAATAAGTTTCCCCCACTCCCTTGATTCGCCTCAGGAAACAATTCTTGATACTGCTTGTAAAGATAGACAAAGAGACAAGTCTTTTCAAATTCTAAAATCATTAGGAATAAGATGAATTGCCAAACAATTTGGGTAAGTTTTATCTGGAAACTAGAAGATACCTTGTCTCTTTAAGGCTTTTTCTGGCTCTAGAATAAGCTATGGAGACAGAGGAAAAGACGCCAGGCTGAGTAGTTTCATTTAGTATTTTAATAATAATAATAAAAAAGACAATACAAAATCCAAACATTTCTTTTTACAAGTTCAGATACATATTTTTCCCCAAGTGCAAAATACTCTATGAACTGCATGATTTGCTGTTTATTGTTGATTGTGTAGGAGAGGCTTACTATATTGACAGCAGTGGAAGGCAGACATAAATACAATATTTTGGGATTTCTTCTGCATTTAAAAAAAGGCCTCCCACATAATGATGATGATTCTCTGAAACTTCAGTTCAACTCACACGGAAGAATAAAGTTTTCAGTTTGTCCAAACTGCTACAACCTGTGTTGTCTAGATAGACTGAGAACTGGGGGTTCTATTCTCTCTCATCATATGTTTTCTTAAAGGATTACTTGTCCAAATAATGGCCCAAGGACAGGTCAAATTTAAATACATCCTTGTGCTGTTTGTTTCCACATTTCTCTTACTGTGCTTAAGAGAGAAATCTGGCAGGTTAACATTTTCTGCTCATGGCCAGTTATACTTTGTCTTCGTATCCATTGTGTGAAGCTGTTATATTGAGGCTAAGCAGCAAATACAAAAGTCAGAATGCTCTGTAATGTTTCTGACATTTGGAGATATGACCTCCTACAGAATGCTCTGAAATGTTTCTGACATTTGGAGATATGACCTCCTAATCCATTCCAGAGTCACCTCAAACATGCACATGGAGGATACTTCTCAGATATAAAAATTTCATTAGGGCCAAAGACCAGGACTGTATTACTGAACTTTCAGCAACAAATCTGAGTCTTCCTCGCCTCAAACTGACCAAATCTTAGGGAAAGTCAAGGCAGTCACAGCTCAGTGTCAGCCCTTGGGAACTTCTACACCTGGGGCAGGCAGCTCAAGTCCAGGATCTGGTCAGTTTTCTCCTGACTCAGAGTTCTTTCAGGTCTTGGGACTAGGCATGACCTGACAATACAGAAAGAGGAAGGCAGAGAAGTCGAGAAATTGTCATGCTGCTGAGGATATAAGTGCCTTTCTGTTATGCATCACTTGGTGCTTGGAGCCCTCATGGAAATGGCTTCCCATGCCCGGACTCAGATCAGGTAAGAGTTTGTACTAAGATGAATGAGGCCCCACAGTACCATAGCCCCACAAACACCCCACCCTGCAGAGAGGCCTGCAGAGAGGCCTCTGGGTTGCTTCATGAAGGGTTCCTATTTACATCATCTTTCCATTTCTCTCCACTGGTAAAAAGCTCTTTTTTTTCTGACCTGTAAAGGCCTAGAGAGTCCCTGAGTGTTGACTCATTCAGTCCACTTAAACCCCTAGTTTGATGCCCCAGAGCTGACCTCCTCCATTGGTTCAGCAGCAGCTTTGCCTGGGTTCTTAACCCCCAACTTGGATGACCTGAATTAAACTTCGTCTACACTTTCCTCATTTGCAGGTCTCAAAAACCATGGAACAAATGATTGGGGAAGTGTATTTATGTGTATGTGTAGTGTAATAGGAAAGGAGGGGAGAAAGCAGAAGCCAGACCCTGAAGGCATAAATTGGGAAGCACCCTCACTGTTTGGCTTTCCAGGAGATGCAAAATGGCAGGGAGAGAGGAACCAGAAAGTTACCCTAGCTTCTGGTGGTGAATCAGGATGATCAAAGTTGATTAAAGCAGTTTTCATGGTGCTTCCTGAGAAACATAGACACTCCTACTAAATGACCGTTTCCCTTGTTTGGAAGTAGCCATTTTGCATCTTTACAGGGGTCCTCCTTGGCCAGAGAGAAAAGGTGGCCAGTTACTCTACCCCCAGGGCCATGATGTTGGCTATTGGATGTCAGGGATTTGCTGTCATGGGCTGCCCACTGCTAAGGCTGTTTTATCTGGTGAATGCTGATGGGGGCGGGAATCAGGCCTTCTCATTTAGTGTCGAGTCTCCTGGAGGAGCAATAGCCTGGGACAGTCACCTAGAAATGAACCTGAGGAGTCAACTGGTAGCCTTTGATTGACTAGGACTACAGCTCTGGGGGAACTAAAGGGAGCAGATGGAAAATAATTTTACAGACAGCAGTTGGATTAAGGGCAGTCAGGGTCTAAGCTTGGGCATGGACTTGATTCCTATTCCCGCAGAAAGCAGTAGTTGAGGAAGCCAGGCTTGAAGTCAGCTCTGAGAGGGAAGTAGCCAGGGTCAGGCAAATACCTGGCGCCTTCACCAACTTCGTGCCCAGATAACTGTCCTATTCTTGGCTCCCACAGCCTTGTCTGTGGCCTCAGGACCCTGAGTCAGCCCAACCCCAGGTGGTTTGTTTGGTCCTCTTCCATGTGCCTACCAGGGGAAGACAGGAAAAAGATGGAACTTTTCCTACTTGGGGTAGAGAATTACTGACCAATTACATTGGCCTCTACAATCATGAGGTCCATGCTGAATCCATGGAGAGGCGTAGGGACAGCAGGATCAGTTTAGCAAACACAGATCCCTCTCCTTCCTGCTCCATCAAGTCTCCAGAATTACTTTCCTACACATCAGATGCCTTTGCGTGTTCGCCCTGGGTTACCACAGCTGAGGGCTCTAGAGGTCTGGGCGGGCGCTGGTGGCATAGAGACAGATCAGTTGTTCCAGCACTCAAGGTTCATAAGATTCAAAACCAATCTTCTCCACTCCAAACATACACTTTTCTCTCTCAGGCAGCTATAAATAGGGTTGTTCTAATGGAAAAAGAAACAAAAACAAACCCCCTCTCTCTAGACAACATAAAAAGACTCAAAATGATTGCACTTATTAGATGTGAACAGCGTGGGCAGGAAGCTCGCCAAGTGCACACGTATTCCTCTTGCTGCCCACAGCCTGAGGCCAGAGGTAGGTGGCTCCAGGCTAGCTGCAGAGTGGGGTCCTCTTCAGTGGAGCCCTCAAGCCATCTGGGGCTACAAGGGAAAGACAACCGTGGGGCGAGGCCCAGGCTGGCTTCAGGTCAACAGCCATGTTTCTTTAAGGACAACACGTAGCAAGGTGAGTAGGACTCCCCCAGGGAGTACTCCAGTGGGGCTGAGGGGGTGGCTGGGCCAGGGAAGACAAGTGAGAAAAGGGATTAGCGTTTGAGGTTGGCTTCCAATTGTTCTGTGTCTAGTCCTTTAGATGATACATTTTCTTTTCTGGTTTTTTTTTTTTTTTTTTTTTTTTTTGGCGATCCTTTAAAACCTGGTTTCTGTCCTGCAGAGCTACAGTCTTTCTCTTGGGGAGCCACAGTAGAGCATTCAACATAGTAATGCCTGCTGTTCTTCCTCATTCAGCTTGTCCATCAGCCCAGTGTTGTGGGCCATTTGTAAATCCTTATGAAGTAGACCCCAGGCAGACATGTGGCAAGGAAACAGAGGAGCTGCGTAGACAAGAAAGCCGGCTGTGTGGGCGGGCGGTCCAGGGCTCAAACCATGTGCCCCAGAGGACTGGTGCTGGCATTAAGCTGTAAGTGAAAGGCTTCTTTGGCAGGATCCAGGGCTGTTAGAGTCACCCTGGGGAGTACAGCCAGGGGACGTTTTGGCTCCTGACTAGCAAGGCACAACCCTATAATGGCAGAAGCCCGTCTTCCTCCTCCCCTTTCCCCACTAGACCCACTTCCTTCATGGGCCTCTAGCACTTCCAAGCTGATGGGGCCAGGAAGGTGAGCTGGTAAAATGGGCAGGGGAGGGGGCTGTACTGTTCCTTCACACCTCAGGGGGAATAGAGAATGGCTTTTCCAGGGAGCATGTAGGAAAAGGAGAAACAGTAGAGAGGCACAGAGAAGGAAAGGAAACTAGAAAGACAGAAAGGGAGAGTGCCTGGACTGTGAGTGATATTTTTTCTCCAAAAAGAGAAAGAGGAGAGAGTTCCTTGTCTGAGGGTGGGGGGCTGCCAGCTCTGAGGGCTAAGGAGTCTGGGGGTTTCAAAACCTGGGTCTCTGGGCCTAGGGGCACTATTTGTAGGGCCTCAGGAAGCTGGAAACTTTGGAGCGGAGCAGCTTGATGAAGGATTTTGGCAGCATCTCCTTGTGCTTCTCTGTGTACTTGAAGTAGTTCTGGGGGTGGGCTAGCACCTCAAAGAAGGCCTTGATGAGCTTCTTGTCCTGCAGAGGATGGCAGGCAGCAGTGTCAGCCACAGCATTGGGGTGGGAAAGAGGAGCACCACAACTCAGCAGCACCTCCACCCCATGTCTAGTAGGCAGCTCATACTGAACATATTCATAGGTAAACTCTGGATACCCCTCCTCACCACTTACACCTACTTTAGAATCCCACAACTTTGTCTATTGCTCAGGCCCCATCCTTGACTCTCTCTCATGCTTACAACTACAGCAAATCCTGTTGAGTCTCCCCTCAAAGTATTCCAGGGTCTGACTACTCGCCGCCTTCACAAGCCACCATCATCGCTCACTTGGACTACTGCAGTCGCCTGCTAACTGCTCTCCGTGCTTCTACCTTTGTCCCTCCATAGACTCTTCTCCCCACAGCAGCAGCGTGACTTTTTGTAATTTTAGTTAGTTCATCTGTTTTGGTTTGAAACACTTCTCTGGTTTCTCTTATCACTCAGAGTGAAGCCAAGTCCCTTGCATGGCCCATGGGCTGAATGTAATCTGTATCCTGCTTTCCACCCCTATTCCTTCTCACTCTGCTGGACCACACTGCCCTTCTTGAGGTTCCTGAACATGCCAAACTATTCCCATGCTCCTTAGGTTGGAATGCACCTACATGGTCTGTTAGTGGGCAGCCCCTTTACTTCATTCAGGCCTCTTCTCCTAGAGGCCTTTCCTGTGTGCAGCAGCAATATATGGAGAGCCTACTAGATGCCAGTGTTGTGCATTACAACTCAGAGATCTGGCTCCTAGGCTGGTGCTCTTTCCACTGCATCCGTGGATTTTTTAAATAAGGGGAGCTTTCAGCCTCACTTACTGTAATCAAAGCAACTGCACTACTTTATGCATTAGAGTGCCACAGTACAAGAGGAGACTCAAAACACTTGGAATTATCTTTTGGAGGAAAGGAACCCATTGCCATCAGTGTACCAGCTAGCACTGTCGTAAGAGGCTGCGTTTGGCTTCAGTGAATTTTTTTTTTTTTTTGGAGATTCTTTCAGCACATTTGCCCATTTCATGATGGGTGATTTACAAGCACACCTGCCCATACCATACTGAGTGTTCAGCAGTTTTAACAAAAAACAGCATGATCTTCATAACCCACCCTCCCTATTCACCTGATCTTGCCCCAAGTGACTTTTTTTGTTTCCCTGGATGAAAAAAGTGCTCAAATAGAAATGTTTTACTGATATGGAAGAGATGAAACAAAAAATGGCAGAAGCACTAAAAGGCATCACAATGGAGGCGTTCAAAAACGGTTTTAAGCAGTGGAAAACAGTGTCTTGATAGGTGTATTGCATCAAACGGAGAATACTTTGAAGGTGACTGAAATATAAATATGTAAGAATGAATACACAATTTTTATAAATAAATTCAGGGGTTTTGGGGGGGTCCCCCTATATTTGATTTGAAATAAAGGTTCCAATGCTTTAAAAAAAAGTTTGAAAAGTATTGCTGAAATTATATTCCTTGAAGTCTGCAAGTTCTGGGTGATTTTTGTCATCCTGGCTCTTATTTACTTATTTGTTTTTGCGTTGGGGTCTCACTCTGTCACCCAGGAGTGCAGTGGCATGATCATGGCTTACCACAATCTCTCTAGGCTCAAGTGATCCTCCCGCCTCAACCTCCCAAGTAGCTGGGACTGCAGGCATGTACCACCATGCCTAGCTAATCTTTTTCATTTTTTTGCAGAGATGAGGTCTCACTATATTGCCCAGGCTGGTGTTGAACTCCTGGGCTCAAGTGATTCTTCCACCTCAGCCTTCCAAAGTGCAGGAATTACAGGTGTGAGCCATCATGCCCAGGCTTGCCCTTTATTTTGATAATATAAAAATTATTCTACCATTAATAAAGATAGAACTTTTTGCAATGATAATTTATGGAGGATAATTCTATGACTAAGACTATAGGGGTTTTTTTGGGGGGTTTTTTTGTTTTTTTTAGTTGGAGACTCACTCTGTCGCCCAGACTGGAGTGCAGTGGCCGCTTCTGGCCACTGCAGCCTCGACCTGCTGGGCTCCGGCGATCCTTCAGCTTCAGCCTTCCGAGTAGCTGGAATTACAGGCATGCGCTACCACGCCCAGCTGATTTTTTGAGTTATTGTAGAGATGAGGTCTCGCCAAGTTGCCCAGGCGGGTCTCAAACCCGCGGGTTCAGGCAATCCACTCACCTCAGGACTATAGTTTCTTAAGTAAGACTGTCTCAAATTGGGATTCACTGACCCAGGGTATCTAGTTCATTCTTCAATGCTAGAAGTCTTTTTGTTTTATTTTATGTGAGGCTCTTTACTTTTTATATCATAAATTACATTTGTAGGAAGTATTTCTTTTCCTTAAAAAGAAGTCTGCACATGAAATGATTCTGAGAAAGCTATGCTAGATCTGTGGCTTCTTATTGGGACCTGGGGAGGGAGTAAGGGAAGGAAGGAACTTACACAAGAGCATCTATCTGTACTTCGTTTTCCTCATGTCTCTTGGTAGAAGAGACAGAGGACATCTCTCCACCTTCCCTTTCTCTTTTTATTTTTTGAGTCGGAGTCTCACTCTGTCACCCAGGCTAGAGTGCAGTGGCATACTCAGGGCCACCGCAGTCTTGACCTACTGGGCTCAGCTGATCCTTCCACCTCAGCCTTCCAAGTAGCTGGAACCTAAAGTGTGCGCAACCATGCTTGCTAATTTTTTGACTTATTGTAGAGATGAGGTCTCGCCAAGTTGCCCAGGCTGGTCTCAAACCCCTGAGCTCAGGCAATCCTCTTGCCTCTGCCTCCCAAAGTGCTGGGATTATAGGCGTGAGCCACCATACCCGGCCCACGTTCCCTTTCTCTTTCAAGTTTTCCCCAGGGTATAATGTAGTATGAGTGATATTGCAGTCAGATAGACTTAGGCTCAAATCCCAGCTTTACCACTGGGCAAGTTCTTTAATTCTCTGTGCCTCAGTTTTCTCAACTGTAAAGCAGGAATGATTAAAGCACCTACTTCATAGAGCTATTTTGTGTATGAAATGAGAATATTCATGTAAGTACTGAGCAGAATACCTGTACATTGTTAAATGCTCATTAAATGTTGGCTATCGTTATTGATATTCACTCACCTTTAAAATTTCCTGGTGGTTTTCAGAGGCATAGAGCCGGCCATCTCGCACAATGTCTTCTACCAGCTGCTCATAATCCTCTGCAAAGTCAACCAAGGGGAAGGGCTGAGGAGCTCCTTCTGCTCTCCTGGCTTCCTCCCAAGACCTCTGAGCCTCCCCTTTCTCACCCACCTCCCTGACTCTCCTGCCCTTGCTCACCATCATAGGTAACATAGGGGATCTGGAAGCCACGGGCACTGTTGGCCTCGCTTGTCTTGAAGTTGATCCAGAGCTTCCTGGAGCGGGCCGTGAAGGCAATGGGGCGCTCGTAGGTCTGGCAGGTCTCGTAAGTGGTAATGGAGGATGGGGAGGCTAGGAAGGCAAGCAGCAGGTCAGTAGAGCAGTAGGGCAGGCTACCCAAGCCCCCCTGGAACAAGGGCTATGGGGGGAGGGAGAGGAATCACTCTGACAAGTCTCCCCACTTCGCCCCCTCCCATGGCCTCATTCCACAACTCCTTTTTGATACACGGGCACTCACAAAATATAAGCAATTTGATATTTATTTATTTTTATTTTTATTTTTTTTTGAGTTGGAGTCTCACTCTGTCGCCCAGACTGGAGTGCAGTGGCCGCTCCCGGCCACCGCAGCCTCGACCTGCTGGGCTCCGGCGATCCTTCTGCCTCAGCCTTCCGAGGAGCTGGAACTACAGGCGCGTGCTACCAC
>CAUYQG010241210.1:0-15910 GCA_963574415.1 Tarsius wallacei | reverse complement strand
GGAGTCACCTGGGATCCCGGCCTAGAGCAGGTGCCCATGATGCAGCTCTACGACTTTGCATTTAACAAGCTCCCAGCTATGTTGGTGCTCATGGTCCCCTGGTTCCCAGACTCCATTTTGGGTGGCAAGGCTGCAGAAAATAGACCGCATGGGGGCCTGCCTACCCGGGCCACCCTCTGCCTGGATAGCTCTTCCCCATCTGCTATCTTCTTGATGCGGTTCACACATAGAAAACATTCTACTCCATGGGTCTGAGAATGTGGCCCATGAGAAGCTTATGGAGAAGCTCCAAATTAAAGCTCCTGAGCTCAAGCGATCCTCCCGCCTTGGACTCCCAGAGTGCGGGGATTAAGGGCATAAGCCATAGTGCCTGGCCTAGGATCCATTTTTTTAATAAACGTACTTTTCATCTCCCACTTTTGACTTGGGCTTAAATTCTGTCCTGCGCAAAGCTAAAAACTCACTTGGCCTCTAGGCCCAATCCCTGTTTTGGGGTTCTCCTGCATTATCTCCCTTGGTGACTCCGGTGGGACCCCAACTTTGGAGTACCCTGGCCTGTATCAAAACCAGTCCCACACGCATAGCCCAGGCGGAGCCTACATGGAGGGTAGCTTTCCCCAGTCTCTCTTTCTGTCTTTTCATCCAGAGTGTTATACAAGCTCTGACAATTAAGTTCGCGAATGCATCCTAGAAAAAGTGCGTACATCCCTCCCTGCTGAATATCACTATGGCATGGTCACCTTCGAAGTACTCCCCTTGGGAAGCTATGCGCCGATGCCAGCACCTACGCCACCCATCAACTGTCAGACCTCCTATGTAAAGCCCGCTAGTGGAAGCTCCCTTCCCAGATGTTATAAGTGAGAATTTGTGAATAAAGATCACTAGGGAGAAGGGTCTCACTGTGTTGCCCAGGCTGGTCTGGAACTCCTAGGTTCAAGCAATCCTCCAGCCTTGGCTTCCCAAAGTACTGGGATTACAGGGATGAGCCACTGCGCCTGACCCGGGATAATTTTAAACGAGGGTATTTACTGAACGTCTGTTGAAAAAATGGATTACACTGAAATACATGCAAATAAGTAAAACCGGCTGTTACCGGAATGAAGTCATGGCTGCAGTTGAACCCGTGGCCAGGTCTGCAGGGACACTAAGGTGGTTCGATCCCGGCGAGGACAGCAGGACCGACTCTCGCGTGAGCACAGTCCCTCACTACTCCCAAAGCACGCCCACCCCTCGCACCGGGCCAGCAACTCCGCCAGGGAGGCAGGACCAGCCGCGCCAGCCCGGGGGCAGACGGCGAAGCCACCCCTCGGGGCGGCGAGTCGCTCCGCCACACCACGCCGCTGGGGGGCGCTAAGTCACAGCCACGCCACGCGGGCGGGTGAAGGCCTGGAATTCCGACGCTGCGACCACGGAGGCCGCCTTCTCCCCGCCCCGGCACTCTGGCTTTACTTCGTACCTCGGCCTACTCAGGCGCAGCAGCGGCGGGGTTCGGGGTGGAGGTCGGGGCGCATCTCTTCCCCACGCTCCGGGCCCCGCGGGGGGCAAGCGTCCCGGACAAAGGGCACGATTGGGGCGGGGGAGGACGAGGGGGCAGGCGGGGGCGGGAGCAGATTCCTGGGTGGGGGGTGGAGGGGACTCGAGCGGCCCGGCCGTCCCGCCCGCGGGCACGTGGGCCCAGCCGCCCACCCGCTCTTCCTCCCGGCTCCCAGTCTCCGGGCCGCGCCACCCTGCTCTCCGCCGCCCGCGACGCGGCTGCTCCTCGCTTGGCCGCTGGGCGGCTCCGCGGTGGGTGGCTGGGGACCCGGCTGCGCGCGCGCCCAGAGCCACGCCCGGGGAGTCCGGAGGGGAGGGGGCGTGTTGGAGAAGGGACGGGCGCTCCGTCGTCGCGGGCCAGGGCTGCCTGGGCTCCGGGAGGGAAACGCACCTGCGCATCAGCTAGCGCGGGGCCAGCGCACCTGCCGGCACCACCCGCGCACACCTGCTGTGGTTAAGCCTCCGGCTCGCGGTATTCTTTGATGGCCGCCGGAGCTGACTTCAGAACCGAGTCTTCAGACTTCTGTTGCCTTCTTGGCGGGGGGAGGAGGGGCAAGGCCTCGCTTTGTCACCCCGGCTGGCGGGCAGGGGCTGGAGTGCAGTGGCGCTATCCCAACAGCCTCGACCTTCTGGGCTCAAGCGATCCTCCCCCTCAGCCTCTCGAGCAGATGGAATTGCAGGCAGCACCATCACGCCGGGCCTGGGCTTCTATTGTAAAATGTTACCAAGTTTGGGAGGAGGACTTCTATGGTTCTGCCTTTCACGGAGCCAGTCTTTCTCTCTGCTTCAGTTACTTAAAGAGACAGGGGGTGTGTGAGGAAGGAACTCCAAGAAAGTCATTTTAGCCAAGAAGTCATTATTCCTGCCTTCTTACACCCTTCATGGAATCCTGTGTAACTACCTCACAGAGCAATTGCCAAATCTCCTTTTATGATACATGCCTGTGTCTCCGATGCACTTGAGGGCTGTTGCACAACAATAGAATATCCTTCAATATAATCTTAACTCATTTTGATTTTAAAAACTAAATATCATCTAGGTTGCTGGTTTTTCCCCCCAGAAGACAGTAGAATATTATAATTCCAGAGAAACTGGAAAATGTCCTTGAGTGTGCTTTGGTAATGTTTATCGTGTAAATGCTGCCTCCCTATAGGTTATAAGTTTTTTGAGGCAGAATCTATAGATATCAGTCAGGGTGTTTGTTTCTGTTGAAAACAACTCGAGTGAAACCTTGCTGTGCAAAGTGGGGACCACAGGTCAGCAGCATCCCCTGCAAGCTTGTTAGAAATGCAGAGTCTCAGGCCCACCCAGACCTACTGAATCCGAATCTACATTTCAACACAATCTCCCATAAATTGTATGACTACTGGTTGAGAAGCAGTAATTTAAAGCTACTGGGCATTTCACAGCTCTTCAAGAGAATCAGAGTCAGAAATGTGGATGTTATCATCAGGTACGATACTCAAATCACTCCACAGAGGGGACGAGCCCAGTACCTATGTCACCAGGTACCGGACAAGGACAGCAGCCTGATCTGCTCACAGTGGGCAATGGATGTCACCAGTAGAACCATTACCCCTTCCCCTCTCATCCTGGAGCCCACGTGGGCCCAACTCCTTCTGCATTTCTCTACCTTCCAACCCAAGGCAGGTGCAGAAGGTTGCTGGGACCCAGGCCACAGCCTGGACCTCAGCTTAGGGGAGACCGGGAGAGGGAGTGGCCTTTTCAATTTAAGTACTGAGAAGAGGGGTGTGCCTCAGAGGGGAAGGGAAGCTTCAGCAAGTAGGCAAGAAAGTTCAGCTGTTGTGTGGCCAAGAAGAACAACAGACATTCTCTCCCTGAATATTTCTTTTGGAAGAATGGTGGAGTCCAGCTCTTGCCACTACCTGTGCAGTCACCCTTACCAAGGGCAGGAACATCCCATAGCCTCTGTTCCTCATAAGTCCTCAGGGTCCCCATACTGCAACCCTGTAACCACAGCCAAATAGTTAATGTGTGTGAAAGTCAATGGAAAACTGTAATGTGCTATTCTCAAAGAAGATGTTGCTTATTAGCCTAGTAATGTTCTACAAATAACACACTGTGAACAAAAGTTCTCTGAAAAGGAATTCAGAAGACAGATTTGAACCAAAGGGATAAACAAGTGTGTTCCAGAAAACAAGATGGTATGGACTTTATAGCAAATGTTCTTACCCTGTTTCCTAGTCAGGTGTGTTTATGAAAATGAAAAATTAAAACCTGCTTAGTTCTGATTGGTCACTGCAGCTGAGTTCTGATTGGTCAATACTGCTGAGTCCTAATTGGTTGATACAGGTGAGCCATGATTGATGGGTTCAGGTGAGTTCTGAAAGTCCCAAAATTAAACAGAAGTGCTGGATTTTTTGAGAGCTCAGAGTAAGTATGTGACCTCTAGTCAGCAAATGGCCACTTGGCTTCATTCAAACTTAAGGCCTAGTTGGCCACTTGGGATCCATCTTGAAGGACTGGCTCTTTGTTTCACGTTTGTTCACAACATCTAACTGAATTAAATCACTCACTAAGACTTAATCCCAGAAGCAGTAACCACCTTTTCCCTTTTAGTGGTATCCTAAAGCTATTACCAAGAAAAGTTAACAATATCAGTGGTGAGATGCATATTAATAAGCAATAAAGAAATGCCGCAAAAACCCAGATGGGAGGAATGGATTAAAATGGTCTCTTTTGTAGAGTTCTTCTCAGAAAGTAACTGAGAAAATCTTAAGTATTTCATCTGAACTATTTGGAAGAGCTAAAATTAGGCCCATTCTATAAGATCCAACATCCGATTGTAGAAGGTAAAAAGGTAGGTGTAATAACAGGATCAGAATTCAGTTTCTGTGTTCTCAGTGTTTATTTTGAGTTTCTTAAATAATGAGTCTATTTTTAACTCTATTAAAACAAACATTTCCTTTTCTTTCTTTTTTTACCAATAGGTCACACCCTATGTGTGTGTGTGTTTTTTAAAAATCTGTTATGAATTCCTCTGACTCCAGTTGTGTCTTTGCTATTGATGTGACATAAGGTGAAGGGCTTTTTCAAGACGGTTTCAAATTGCATGAGGTCACAGGTCACAAAGCCTGCCCAAGAAAATAAGATTTCAGTTAAACCAGTAGAGACAGAATGATGACCTTTTTCCTTTTTCTTCTTTGTTGCTATTATGATCTACCTTCTCTGCAAATAGATGATGAGAAATATTATCATCATCCCATCTAACCTGAAATATCTTTATTCACATTCATTTATTTGACTTAGAGTATCCTATTTTGAATACTTATGTGTTGGTAATAACTGCTGTTTACATAGTACATGAGGACTGTGCTAGGTATTTAAATATAGTATTGTTACTAAGAAAGGGTTCTTTCCTGGTGTGAGATGGTTGGTGTTGAGTTCTTGTGTTCTTGTTAGGAAAGAATTTGTAAACAGACATGCAGAGAAACAAGACACACAAATAGTTTTATTAAGCAAAAGAAAAGCACACTCTCAAGAAAGGAGAGCAGGCAGAAACAGCTCATGAAAAGCTACTACTTCTGCCCCTGGCTATTGTTGAGTGATGGCTTTTATTCTCAGGGTATAAAGGAGTTGGTTTGCAGTGGCCTTTTCCTAGAAATCCTGGTCTTAGGGCTGGATCTCTGTTAGTTCTCCCTCAACTTCAGATGGGGGAGTTTTAGGCCTTAAAGGTACTATCATGGCACCCTGGTGGGTGAGATTCTGTAAAACCACAATGCTAATTGTATTATAATGAGTGTATAGTGAGGGTAAAAGTGGGTCATGATTAGGTCAACCTTGGCTATTGGTACACATGCTCCAGGGGGTCTCTAAGCTAGTTTTTGTCTTGGTGGTCAGCTCTTGACTGCAAGCATCCTGGATAAAAGAACTAGACTGCTGCAGTTGTGTTTGATAAGGTTCTTATGGTTAGGTAGGTGTGAATTTTCTATAGCTAGGCTGCTTGCTTGCAAGCATGGATTTGCAATGACTATGGCAGGCATTAATGAGTTTGGAATTTTTCTACAGTCCTGAAGTTTTCCATAGCCTAGCCTGCCTACTCTATCAGTATCTCAAATTCTCTTTGGTAATATTAACATTTTAAAGTTGATGAATAACCATAATAATAATAATTTTTGCTGCTTTTTGCAATGTAGCTAACAATAGTTCTAAGCTCTTTCACATGTATTGTTTGGCTTGGCCCTCACTTCTGTCCTATGAGGTGACTACTATTGTCATTCCCATTTTACAAATAGGGAAACTGAGAGACAGAGAGATTAAGAATCTTGCCTGTGGTCCCTTAATTAGTAAATGTTAGAGTCTACATCCAACCCTATGTAAGTCCATTGCCAAAACCAGTCTGCTTCCCTGAAATATACTCTTCAGGTCCCACAAAACTTGGCTTGGCTCCAGATCACACAAGAACCTGTCCTTTATGATTCATTCTCTAGGCCCCTCACCAACTCCTTATGCTTCAAAGAATGCAAACATCTTACTTTTGCAAATATTACAACTCAGATTAACTTAGGTTACCTCTGGGTTCTGGCAAGTTCTTCAAGTAAACACTGTTGCCTTTGAAAGTCTAACATAGCTAGGCTCTAGCATCTGACAGACCCGACTCCAAATTCTAGTGGATTCTTTTGGCAATCACTATCAAGAGGGTTTTTCTTGTTTCCACAAGAAAGTTTTCTTTGCAGCCCGTGGGAAGAGGAGTAAGGGGACAAAAGCCCACACCCCTCCCTTGTAAGAGCATGAATGACTTCTGCTCCCCACCCACTGGTCAGAATTTAGTTGTGTAGAGAAGCCTCAGGGAAGCTGGGAAATGCCAACTTTATACTAGGCAGCCATGTGCTCAGTTAAAATTTATGATTCAAGAAGGCAAGGATAGTTATTAAGACAACCAGGAGTATTTTTCTCATTGAGCTTTTGCACTGTGACTTTAGACAAGTTACCCTTCCTCTCTAAGCTTAAAATTTGTTCTTTGTAAAAGGAAGACAATAGTGTTATAAGCTAGGACTTAGCTAGTGCATGTAAAGGAACTAGCTCAGTTCCCGGCACACAGCAGAATCTTAGTAAATGTTAACTATTTTTTTTAATAAAGAAAAAGGATTGCATAATTGAAGTGCTACACTGGAACTAACTGTATGGCAAATATAGACTGAATTACATTATTAACATACCACAGGGGTTATTTTCCTAGGCATTATAGAATTGCTGATCTTTCTACTATCTGTCTTTGAAAGAATTCTGGGAGCTAAGTGGAGTATTTAAGTGATTTATTTTCAGATACTTGGACAACTGAAGTTTAATTTTCCAAAGTAGAAGTGGCAACCCCACTAGAGTATAGATGTGTGTGTGTAATATTAACGTAGAACTGTGTCAATCAGTCTCAGTTTTGCAAAACTTCATGCTGTTTCCAATTATTTCTAAGACTACAACAAATTTTTCAAATATAATGAACTGAAATAAACTTTTGTGAACATAGTATAAATAATATTTTTGCCTTATTTTATGCAACATTTATTTAGGTCTGAAAACGTACTACATATTCAGTAGGCACTGGGAATACAGTGGCTGGTGAAGGTGGACCCTGACTTCATGGAGTGGACAATCTTTTTAAGGAGATAGATTTTAATCATATAATTGCATAAGTCAGTGATAAAATTACAACTCTGGTGTTATGGATAAGAGGTATGTGGTATTATGAAAACATACAGTAGGAGAATATGACTAAACAGTGAGATCAGGGAAAGTTTTCCTGAAGAAAATCATCCTCTTTTTGTAATACGAAGCATGAGAACGGGCCAAGAGAATGAGTCATAAATGGCATGTTCTTGTGTGATCTGAAACCAAGCCAGGTTTCGTGAGACCAGAAAAGATTTTGGAAGCCCTCTTTCAGAAAAATAATGCAAACATGTCTGACTTTTACAAATAGTACAAAAATGCCTAATCATGGAAACATGTTAAAAGCGCCATGCAAGCGAGGGGCTCTGGGACTTGACCTTTGGTAGCTGCAGATAACCCTTGCTAGATGGGATCTATTCATTTCATGATCCAGAACTGGTACAGCAAAGCAGTGGAATTCAGGGTATAAGAGTATGCCAGGGGATCAATCAGGTCCCATGGCTCAATGCACAGAAAGCCAATTGCTGAGACAATAAATATTGCCAAGGAAGAAGGCTTTTTATTCAGCTAATATCATCCAAAGAGAATGGGGGATCCAGTCTCAACTCTGTCTTCCTGGCTAATTGAAATTAGGGGTTTATATAGTGGGGAAAGGAATGTAACTTGCTGTGGGAAAACAGCATTTAGGGAAGAGTAAGGAATCATGTTGAGTGAGGGGTCTGGTGTCTCATTTTCTGGTTGTGATGATTTGGTGAGTTTCAGTTCCTTGCCTGAGGGTTGGTTTTCTGAAGAAGGAACTCAGATAAGACAAATATATGTTTCAAGATTTACAACTTGGAGGGTCACTTTCTATGCTTATTCAAAAAGACCCATAAATATCAGTTCTAAGGGGGAAATTGGGCTGGTTTCAAGTGGCAGTCCTTGACTGCACCCTTATTCCGGAACATGTGCAAATAGCCTCTCCAGTCTTGTTCCTCATTTGACACATAGGGATAAATAAGCTTTCAAAAAGATAGCACTGGTAAGCGCCTAGAGGGTGCTTACCAGTGCTATCTGGTAGATATTGTGATGACTGGTAGGTATTGTTATTAAGGCATTTGGAAAGCCCCTTTTATCTTTTTGTGTGATGCTGGTTTACTCCAAAGAGGGTGACTGTCCCTTTGGGTGTTGTCTCTATGACCCCTATTCATAGCATGTCCTTTCCTGTCATGAGGTGGCTGCCCTAGAGCCAGGGACAGACCCTCAACAACCAAAGTTTCAGGCAAATGGTGAAGGCTGAAGCTGTGATGACTTTGAATTGAGCAGGGGACATTTCCAGAACCTGTCAGGGAAGACAAAGACTCTCGTTTCCTCTCAGAGCTTGGACCAACTGAGAACTCTTTGGGAAGTCTCTGTAGTAATGTCAATGTTTAATTAAGAGGCCCAAACAGATTTGGGGCAGATTTTCAAACAGGAGTGTTCCTGGGCAGGGAGACCCCCCATCCATCCCTGCCCCCACCCCCAAAGATGTAAAACCCAAGGTAGATCCCAGTTGGCATCACCCATCATCTCAATTGGCCTGGAATTCCCTAGTTTTAACACCAAGAGTCCCACATCCCAAGGAGACCCTTCAGTCCTGGGCAAACAGATGGCTGGTCACCTTCCCCCAGCAGAGGGCAGATTGTGAAACTTTGCCACTCAAAAGTGACTGTGGCAGGTGATTACTATCTTCCCGCTTTCCTTTCCCTCTATTTTCCGGAAGGAAGAAGAATTATACTTCTCTGTTCCTTTGAGCTTAGGTGATTTTATTCAACTTACTTTGTTAATAAAATTTGAGTGGAAGCAATGCTCATGATATCTGGGTGGCACCATTTAAGAACCAGTATGTGATTATTCATCTTTCCTTCCTTCTCCTGTGGCACCAGCAATGTCCCAGATGGTGGAGCCTTTGCCAGACTGAGTCCCTGGGTGAGGATGTTGTGGAGCAGAGTCCCCACCCACCCCAGAAGTCATGTAATATAAGTATAGTAAACTTTTGCCATTGAAAGCCACCAAGATTTGGATGTGGTTTATTGTTGCAGCATAAGCAAGTCCACCTGGCCTGATACAGGAAGTGAAACTAAGACCCCAATTTGAGGCTGTAGTGAAACCTGGCCCAATTTTCCCATGAAACTGATATTTTTGTTTTTTTTTTGAATAAATATAGAAAACAACCCTTCTGATCTTAAATTTTGAAACGTTCCTTTGTCTTATCTGAATTCCTTTCTCAGGAAACCAACCCTCAGACAAGGGACCCTCACCAGATCACCACCCTTGATGCCAGACACCGAATCCATTATACTGCTTCCTTACCCCTCCCTAATTGCTGTTTTCCTGCACGAAGTTATATTTTTTTCTCCACTATATAAACCCCCAATTCCAATCAGCTGGGGAGATGAGTTTGAGACTTCACCTCCCATTCATTCTCCTTGGGTGATAGCACTCAAACAAAAAGCCTTCTTCTTCTGTGGTAATACTAATTGTCTCAGTGATTGGCTTTCTGTGTGGCAAGCAACAGGACCTCTTCTGAACCCCTGGTGTGTTAGGAACAGAATTTGGTTCCCTGACAGGGAACACGTTGCTCATGGCTCAGGTGCCACAGGCTGGGAAAGTTTCAGGAACCCTTCTGGCAGCTGCCTGACCCTTTTTGGCCAGAGGTGGATTTTGATCTCTCTCTACAACCCTGCCATTACTGGCCCCCAACTGCATTCCTGATTGCCTAGGAAGAACAGCCTTGGAAACTTGACATCTGCATCCTGACAAGTGAGTGTCTTTGCGGACACCAGACAGCAGGATCTGCTTCTCTCAATTTGGGAGAATTCCAAGGGAGTTTCTGTTTGGACTGAACATGTGCAAATGACTGAGAGAGAGAAGCACTCTGACTGTTTCAGTTTGGACATTCTTGGGGGCTTGTTAGTAATTGTTTGTTTGTGTGTGACCAGACAAATGAGTGTCTTTTGTGCATACCATACTGCAATAACAACCCTTCTCAATTTGGAGAATTTTGAAGGACTTTCAAAAGTGTTGGGCTTGTGCAGGTTGGCCAAGCCCAACTGATGAAGAGAGGAAGCCCACCAACTGCTTCAGTGTGCACACTCCCAGGGCTTGTTAGTTGGTATTACTGTTGGATTTTGTTTTATTTTATTTTTTTTGAGTTGGAGTCTCACTCCGTTGCCCAGGCTGGAGTGCAGTGGCATGTTCATGGCCACCCCAGCGTCGACCTGCTGGGTTCCGGTGATCCTTCCCCTCAGCCTTCCAAGTAGCCAGAACTACAGGGACGTGCTACTTGGCAACGTCCCAATTGGTTGCTACACCCAACCAATGTTTGATTTATTGTAGAGATGAGGTCTTGCCAAGTTGCCCAGACTGGTCTTGAACCCACAGGCTCAGGCAATCCACTCGCCTCAGCCTCTCAAAGTGCTGGGATTACCGGCTAACCCACCAAGCCCGGACAGATTTTATTTTGATAATTGTTTATTTTCATATGTGTGTCGATATGGCCTTGCAAAATCAGAATTCGGTCCCAGAATGCAGCCCTCTTGGGTGCAGTCTTCAAAACCGAACTGAATATAGTTATGACTCAATAGAACAAAGGAAAATTATATTATTTTATAATGCTGTTTGGCTCTAGCAATCTTTAAAGTTTGGGGAGATTGGAGTCTGGACTCTCCACAGGTCTTTGAGTTGTGGTGCTGACTCACAATTGGATTCATTTTGCTGTTGAGTGAAAAAGTGGGATGGAGTTCCGTTCCAGGCTTTCATGCTGCTATTGTAGATGGGGTCGGTTGGGCCTGGTTAGTACAGAATGTTCTTCTGTCATGCTGTTTGGCCCCAGTGTTCTTTGGGATCTTGAAAACTTTAAAAACCAAACTACTGGCTGGGCATGACTATCATGCTTATAATCCCAGTACTTAGAGAGGCTGAGGTTGAAGGATTGCTTGAGCCCAGGAGGTCGAGACCAGTCTGGGCAACATAGCGAGACTTTGTCTCTACAAAAATAAAAAAAATTAGTTGAGGGTGGTGGCACATGCCTATGGTCTCAGCTGCTTGGGAGGCTGAGGCGGAAGGATTGCCAGGGCCCAGGGGGCCAAGGCTGCAGTGAACCTTGATCTGCAATCGAGCCTTGGGTGACAGGGTGAGACTCTGACTCAAAAAATAAAAATAGATAAAACAAAACAAAAAACCCCAAACTCATATTTGAAGTTTAGAGAGATTGCCAAGACCCTCAATTTTTGCTTGTTCTCGCAAATTGATTTCTTTCATTCAAATTTCATATAGTTTCTTCTAATTGACAGTTCTTGTGCTTTGACAGGTGACTGGGTTAAACATGACAAGAATTGAACCATTTCACCAAGCAGCACAAGTGATGCCTGCTGGTAACCAGACAGTGACCAAGCTTGGGTCCCCTATTCCACTATTTCCATCAGCTAGAATTTTCATTTCTCCAGTCTTCTCATCAACATCCACTCAACACTCATGCTGCCAGGTTAGCCTTCCTGGGGCCGAAGCCCCCAAAAGAGAAAAGATTTCCACTGGTTTTGGAGATGAGGATATGGTATCTAGATCAACAAGTTAATAAAGGTTTACTTTTGTCAGGGTATTTTTACAATGTACGGTGAGATATCAAGTCGCTCTCCTGGCAGTTTCAGATTTGGTATTTCACTGTGGTGTTTTGTAGAAAATGATCAGGACCCGACTTTGACAGAGTCACTTTGAGGTTTTGGTAAAAATCTAGGGTCAGAATCTGATGCAAGTTTTGAGATGGCCCTAAGAACTTGTATTTTAAATAGACTTTCTGGCCAGACCCGTGACTCATGTGTGTAATCTCAGCACTTTGGGAAGCTGAGGCGGGAGGATTGCTTGAGCCCAGGAGTTCAAGATCAGCCTGGGCATCATGGCAGGACCTCGTCTTTACAAAAACATACTAAAATTAGCCAGGTGTGGTGGCACAGGCCTATAGTCTCAGCTTTTTGGGAGGCTGAGGAAGAAGGATCACCTGAGCCCAGGAGGTCAAGGCTGTGGTGAGCCGTGGTTATGTCACTGCACTCCAGCCTGGATGACAGAGGGAGACTCCCCCCTATTCAAAAACAAAAACAAACCTGAAACAAATGAATAGGCTCCCTGCAACTTCCTTGGAACAGAAGTTTTGAAAGCTGGGAACAATCGGCCACACCTCAGGATACCACTAGAGGGCGGGGCTGCCTCTTGGAGCCTGCTCTTGGGTCTGGAAAGTTGTCAGAGAGGAAACAAGAGGAGTGCCCAGGGGTCTGAGTGCAGGTGTTAAGTGCACATGAACAGATGGTGCGGATGAGATGAGGCCTGGGTCCCGAGGAAGGTGGGAAGTGTTCCACTCACCTCTTGCTCCCCTCCCATGTCACCTCCAGTATTTGTGAGGCCCGGAGAATCCTTAACTGAAATGCTGAAACCAGTGTGCTGTGCTGTCCTATAGCCCAGCCAGCTGAATAAGGTGAAGGCAGGAGAACAAGCTCAGTGAGAGTGAGGAGGAAAGCTCATGTAGCTTTAGACACGGATAGACGAATTTTTGGGCAGGTGGGCATAGCTTAGGTAATTGGAAAACATGATGGATAGGCACCAGGGTACATAATTTTCTGAAACAATACCTACACTGCTTGGGTTCCTAGACCCAGCCTGGAATGCAGGGCAGTTGGTACCTAGAGCTACTGAAATGTTATGCCCCAGCCCCACCATGCAGGGCGGTTTGCACACTCAGCGACCGAAACCCCCCATCCCAACCACAGAAGGCAGGGCGGCTGGTATACTCAGCTACCAAAACGAGAATCAGGATAGAAAGGGAATTACTGCAGCATGGTGCTTCCAAAAACAACTTATTCAAACGGTAAATGAATAACTTTTACCATTATTTCAACAGTTTCACATGATGCAAGTAAGCTTAGAAGTTAGCTTAGGAAAAAAAAGGATAAGAATAGAATCTTGGGATCAATGGATTGTAACCCACTACATTCCCCCTGGAGCACATTGTTTTTTGAACGGACTTTTTGTTGTTTTAGAGGAAAATTGCATAACCATCATCTTATAGAATATAAAGCACTCAGCTAACAGTAACCCACTCTGCCCTTTCTCTTAAGGCACCCATGCCCTCTCTTGGTTGTGTTTTCTTTTCCTTCCGAATAAATTCTACCTTACGCTTCTACTCGAACTTGCTCTAAAATTCTTTTCTTGTGGTGAAGTAAAATTCTCATAGAACAACTATAGCCCCCACTGCCAAGCATCAGAAGGGCTAACATTTTGATGGGCCCAGTGGTTTGCATTGGCAGGCATATATGCCCTTCCGTGTGATACAGGAGACAGGAAAAAGCCAAGCCAAGGTGTGTTTTCCTATCTTCCTTCCCACACCCCATTCCCTACATGCAAGCCATTGATTTTCCCACAGATTCTTTAGTGGACACTAGCTGGGTGTCCTCTAACTCAGTTCCATCCTGCCACTATGGAGATAGTGTCAAATCCCACAGGTTCAGCGCTCAGGCCCACAAAATGGTCCCCCCACTTCAGATGCTAGTTGCAAGCCTGACCTCTGGGACGTCTGACCCACTGGCTATAAATTGGAACCTCCCAGACCTCCTCCCAGGATTCAATTAATTTGCTAGAGCAGCTCACAGAACTCAGAGAAACACTTTACTTATATCTACCTGTTTATTTTTATTTTTGAGTTGAGGTCTTATTCTGTCTCTTCACTGCTGGAGTGCAGTGAAGCCACCAGGCTCAAGCAATTCCCACATCTCAGCCTCTTGAGTAGTTGGGACTACAGGCACACACCACCACTCCTGGCTAAGTTTTTGCTTTTTTTTTTTTTTTAAGGAGATGAGGTCTTGCTATGTTGGCTAGACTGGTCTCGAACTCCTGGGCTCAAACAATTCTCCTGTCTTGGCCTCCCAAAGTGCTGGGATTACAGGCGTGAGCTACCACACCTGGTCATCTACCAGTTTATTAATTAAATGTATAATTAAATGTATAATTAAATGTATAATAAAGGATACAGGTGAAGAGTCAGATGAAGAGATACATCTGGAAGGGTCCCAAACATAGGAGCTTCTGTCCCCTGGAGTTGGGGTGCACTACCCTCCCGGGACATGGATATGTTTGCAAACCCTGGACTTCTTCAGCCTAGTGCATTGAGATTGATGGAAACTTTGATTTGCGGCCATGATTGTTTACATGATTGGCCATTGATGACCAACTCAATTTTCAGCTTCTCTCCTTGCAGGTTGTAGGGTGGGACTGAAAACTCTAACCCTCTAATCAAGTCTTGGCATCCCCTGCTTAACCAGCTCCCATCCTGAAGCTGTCTAGAGAACCCCAGAAAACACTAGCCTCATTAACATACAAAAACCATCACTCCTGAGATTCCAAGCATTTTAAGAGCCGTCTGTCAGGAAAATATGAGGAAAACAAAATGTATATTTCACAAAATCACATCTTTCAAGTGTATGACACTGTTTGTAAGAAATCAATTGATATTACAAATCAGATGCACAACAGATATTACCATCCCATAAGTTTTTGTGAAATACGCTTTTCCCTCAACTGCTAGGAAGTGGCATGATGGAGACTGAGTTCAGATCTCTGTCGTGTCTCTGTGTGGTGCCAACATTCAGATAAAGACAGGTGGGCAAGGGAAGAGTAGTGTATTTTTCTCTCTGAGACACTTGAATTAATTTGGGTATCTAACTTTTTTTGGTGCAGCCTCCAAAATAGTCTCTTGCCTGAATTATCACTGTGAACATTATACTCTAGCAGTCTAATATTATGTGAAACAGTACCCTTCCTTCCTTAAAATAGTTTGGAAAACAGCAATTTTCTGGCACTTAAATATATTTTAAATGTGGTTAAAGTGACAAATCAGGGAGCAATTTTCTTTAATAAGGAGAGCATATTTTTATTGTCAATGGCTATAAATGCTTACAGTGTTCAGAGTAACCACTGAATTCCTCATCTGCTTTCAGATGAAGCAAAGACGAACCCCTTAACACATCCTCAGTTGATTGCCCGAGCTTGGGACCTGGGGAAAGAGTGGATCAAATTGCCACTGCCCACCTGGACTTGAAGATGAGCGGTACTGGTTACAGAAGATGCAATGGTGTGCGAGTTGAAGACGCTGGAGGTATCTGGAAGAGGACCAGAGGCTGCCACAGGCCGGGATCTGTGTAAGTGCCCAAAAGAGGTCATCCCTGAGGAAGTCCCAGACTTGCTAGAAGGTGCTGGAAGGTGAGAAGGACATGATCTTAGCTGGTCATTCACTCGGAATCACGCCGTGTCCTTGGGAACAGCAAATGCACAGGACAGAATGTGATACCTGGCTCCTTAGGGGCCTGGGTTCAGAGAGTCACGTGAAGGCAGCGTGAGCAAGGGCTGCCTCATCCTAGTGAGGATGGCCTGGGGGAGGGTGTGTGAAGGGGGGCGGTCAGAGGCAGGGCCGGCTCTGGGACTGTAAGCAAATCCTTCACCTAACTTCAAGCCTCTCTGCTCCCATCTGCCAGATGGATACACAATCCCTGTGTCCTGGGCTGTGGCAGGAATGAAAGGAGATGCAGGAGGCAGGAAGGCTCAGGGAGGAGTAGACAATGTCATTGAGGGGCTTGAGACAGGACCGGGAGCCTTGAGCCTCCTGGGCCTTCCTTGGCGCTGAAGCAGTGGCCATGGAGGCCACTGGGTGGCGCCAGTGACCCTCACGCGGCAAAGAGGGACAGGGACAGGG